>JAOWBH010001263.1:0-16628 GCA_028566215.1 Silene coronaria
CTTGAATTAGGCCCGACCAAAGGCATATTATCCTTCATCATTTCATCCGTTACAGCATTCAGAGAGGTTGGCATTTGATACATGGAGGCTCTCACACCAGATAGATTCATGTCCTCAGACATAGAACTGTTGTATAGATTACTTGTACACTGGCTGACTGCAACCTGGCTTTGGGAATTCATTGGTTGTTGATCATGGTAAGCATGTCCGTCAGAAGAGATAAATGAAGACTGATGATCATCCACCAGTTGTTCACTGTTTCCAAGATCCATATGAGGTGGTCTATGTGAAGGTGGTGGACATAGAGTGGAAGAGCATGAAGGCAACCACGCTTGTGCAGTGTCTCCTTTCTCTGAAGACACAATCCGTGAAACAGGGGAACCAACGCTTCTCAAAGAACTTTGAGAAGGGTCATTGAGATTCGAAAGAGCAGTTCCTTGAGAAGGGGGCGCTAACTGTAAATTGAAACTATGAGACATGGAAGATTGGCTCTGACCAGGTCCAACACGTCCATCTGCTGGAGTGTCAGATTTATTGTAGTAATTAACTACACTTGAGCCCAGATTGGAGACATTTTTCTGTTCCTTGGATTGATCAACCTTGTGAAGAAGCTCAAGCATATTTTGGCTGCAATAGAAGGATTACTTTGTCATCATTGAAAATACAACAAACCATAAAGTAAAAGTAACTAATCACTAGCAAAGAACAAGCAGCTAGAAAAAGTCACTTGACCTACAAACCAAAATCGACAGTAGAAAAGCATAAGGTAACAGCTTGAGGGGCCATATGCAGGTTGCAACAAAGTAGATATATGACACGCACTGTTTTAAAAACAAATTTGTATTTTGTTTAAAATAAAACTTTGTGCAACAATACCATTTTTTGGATTTTAAAGAGCGCTAACCTTCACTAAGGATAACGTGGCAAATAAGGGATTAATTAAAGAAATAGAAAATAAAATAAGAAAATTGCATATTAGTGTGCCTCCCTAGCTGCACGGCTCAGTGCCATTATCTACAAGACGCACTTATGCAGTTATGCACACAGAGGCGTTTTTCGCTAGTGCCTCACAGAGCCTAAGGTCGCATGCACTTTTTAAAACTAAGACCACTCCCACTCTCTCGTGACTAATATTTCTGTTTACCGAGCACTGAAAATCACCGCAGATATGTAATTAAATTGTGGTTTGAGACTTGGAATTAATCCCCAGAGCCTGACCTCAGTGATTGCGCCCAAAATGGGGTCCATAAGTCCATAAAACCTCAAAATGAGGTGCCTATAAACTTCAAAACCATTATAACTCGATGGTGCAGCTTACTGATCCAGATTTGCTGCCATGACTGCAGCAGCATTTCCAAATGGCAACATTTTGATAATCACACCTCAAAACAAACAAATGGCCACCCAATGATATTTTAAAAGTTTGCACACTTTCAACCATCAACTTAATAAAGTACATGGGAAAAAACAAAACTGAACAAGAGCCACAGTCCAATTACAAAGCAAATACTTTCAATGTTATTTCTTTTTGTTTTCATACGGAAAATGGTAGAAATGGAAAAGGGCCTTTACACAGGTCTAGGAGACCTAAGATTCTTCCCATAAAAATATTAGGATCTTATTTACCGAGGCAGATGCACAAATTTCGGGACTCTTCCTAGTATAAACAACAATCACAAACATAAATATCAAATTGTCAATACATCAAAGCAATGTTTAACAACTGATAAGGTATAAACGCATAGAGGTCACTGCCTTACACCCTTAGGTTACCCTAGCTATTAAGGAGGTTGTTTATAAATTCACCATAATAATCAATTAACAGAAGGCAAATTTGAAACAAAACAGCACCTTGGGGATGGGCGTTGGCTTGGAGAAGAATTTTCAGCAGAACTGCCAAAGGGTACAGGTGTTCTGGGTAACTGGCCGGGGTGAATATTACTCGACAAAGTGCCATGCAACATCTTAACACCTCCATGGAAACCAGATACTTGACCCTGCTATGAACATATAAAATTGAAATATGCAAGGTTATCTCGAGGGGATAATATGGACAGAAGAAATTACTTCTTAATACAAGGTAGTCATGCCTGACCTTTTCGATATCTGCCGAGCTTAAGCCTGCTTGACCAAGCAGTGTTGGTTGCACTTCATGTACTCTAGGTTCCAATGAAGGAGACAGAGACTGTGAATGCACAACTTGTTTTGCAGAAGAAGATTCATCCACATTCATATTTCCCATTGGATGATATTGAAACTTGTGCACTACAGGAACTCTTCTACCAGCAGGACCAGACGAAGTCTCTTGGGGGGCCGGCAAAAACTGTCTATCACCTGCATCTGACCACACATTCTCTCTAAAATTGCCAGGCAAAGCATAATTTGGAATACTGTTTTGCTGGATATCATTGGAATTCTCCGGCCCATCGCCATTTTGTGTCCCAGACATCTCAGCAGCTCCACCACTAGGAGTATTACCTGAAGAATCCACAACTGATTGCCCCTTATTCATGTTATGCTGATCATTCCCATGACCTACGTTCCCAGACTTGGAACCAAAATTAAATTGCTTCCATAGATCAAGGCTATGGTTATCAGGAGGCATTTGGTTGGGTACAGGACTGTTATTTATATGACTCAAGCTAGGTCCACCAGAATCAACCTTAGAATTTGTGTTGGAGACGGGAACAGAGTCGGGCAAAAATGCACTCTGCCGATGATTCCAAAAAGCAGTATCAGGCTTGGAGTCACACTTCTCCTCAGTATGTGGCTTTGGTGAGTTGCTGTCTAACCACCTCCTTCCTTCCTGCAGAGCCTGGTTTTCTATAGATGAAGTTCCTTGATTTGAATGCGACTGCAGTAACCTGGAATTATTCAAATAATTTGTGTTTAAAGTTTCATTATTGGTATTGACGTCATTAGTGGTCATCCTCCAGCCCAATGAGGCTCTCTGAGAACTGTCAACCCAAGCAGGTGGTGGTTTCCCATTATCATGGGGCGTTGAAAGATGCTGGTTACTCGACTGTGACCTGGAAGTTTGTGAGTCTAACCCATTCCACTCTTCCTGCATCCCATCACTATTAGAGGTTTCTGCCACAGCAGACTGCATGAGGGCACTCCAAGTTCCGCTCTGCATAGAAGGAAATCCATTGAAGAGGTCTGCTCCATCATTCACTGTAACTGATGCTCCCCCAAATGCCTCCCAAATGTTGTCATCATTTCCAAAGAGAATCTTTTCCTCAGTTGGGTCTAAACCAACACCGGCCTGTGAAGATATAGACTGAGAGGCAGCAGCCTGCATTGAAGATTTTTCAGAAGACTCGTCCGAAACACCAACAAAACCTCGTTCACCACCATCCGGCATTGATGCTTTCCTTTCTTGAACCTGGTTTGAGCCTCCTAATTTAACTGCATTCTGTAAACCTTGACTAAAAGGATGCTCAAAAGAAACTTTTCCCTCCACTCTAGATGTTGTACTAGCATCTTGAGTGCTAACCTGCTCTGAATGAGGAGCATATGAATTACCAGAAAAGGTATTACTATGAGCAGGAATATGTGAAACTCCCGGACTCTCCATGCTGTTCTGTTGAAATCGATGAACACCTCCTGAGTTAGATACAGGAACCCCATACAGAGATTGGGAAGCTTGCTGAGGAGTCAAACCCGTAAACCGCATTGCTTGACCTTGCTCAGGATTTACCATGAGTCCACTATGGTATGGGTTTCCAGGCTGCTGCCAATTTGTGCCACCGACCAGGATCTGAGATTGCCAGGCATTATTAGAGGTAACCTGCACAGGATTACCATTATTGGCCAGAGAATGCTGCTCCGCCGACTGACTTGGGAAGTTAGACATATGGTTGATAGCATTTTGCATTGCTTCAAATTGCTGTAGTTGTTGTCTCCTTTGTAACTCTTGCATTTGTTTAATGATGACCTGCTGCTGCATTAGCCGGCCATCATTCAACATTCCAGGTTGCTGACTATTCATTTGCTGTTGACTACCAAGAAAATTGAAATTCATTGGAGCTTCCGCACCTCCAAAACTTGCCGAATTATTATTCTGTTGGACACTCCTCTGTTGTGTTTCGACGATGGGCGGAGCCCTAGAAGTTATATTGTGCTGATCGGATCCTCTATCTACTGCAAGAAAGTTTGCTTCGTTCTGTCTTAAATTACCAACCTGGCGTGTCTGCATAAATCCATTCCGATTTAACTGCTGAACCTGTGATGGACTCTTAACAAATTCAGGCCTCACATTTGACTGTGTGAAGTTCAATCCATGTGCAGCTGGAGCGAAGTGATTGTTCCCTCTCTCGATCTCTACATAACATACAACAAAAGGTCCATGAACACATAAAACAGAAGCCCCATGTCCGTGACAGATTACAAGGAACTAGGCTACACACAAAAAAAAGAAAAAAAAAAGTAAAACCATAGACAGTAGTTAAAAGAACGGAAGATAATGGAAAAGAAAGAGAAAGCTCTGAATCAAAGGTACCGGACTGCTGATCATTGTAGCACTTGGAATTGGAATTCAGAGGTATGCTATTTTGTCTTTCGTTTTCACCCCATACATTGTTATGAAAGCCAGGCCAGTTTGCATCGGTAAATTGTGTATGGCGTTGGTTCTGTGAAAAGTTACTCTGGTCAAAAAAATTGTAGACCCTATCACCAATTTCGTTCCCTGGCATAGATTATCCTGGCTGCAGCTTTGCAGCAGCTTAAATTAGCATCGGAAATACTACCTGTTAAATGTAGAAATCCAGGTCGAGCTTAATTATCCAGCAAAAACTTTAGTGGATCAAAGATGAACTATACTAAAAAATTAGCAAAACAACACAAACTATTTCAAACGCACGCCTTCTCTAAATTGTTGAACTTAAAAGTCGCACCCCATATCATCAACTTTTAAAAGCTCACCCTCCATGCAACAGGAAACACTAGCGCATACAGACGCACCACCAACGAGAAAATAAAGATGTTCAAGGAAGGCCATCTAGTTCATGTGGAGGCATACACACAAAAGCATACACGGAAAAAGCAAATGAATAACATCACTGCGTACCTATGTGTTAACTTCTGTCCTCGTTCATTCATGTGAAATTGGTAAGAATATCTACCGAGTACATAGCAAACTTATTTGAGAACCATTTTTTTATGCAAATTTACATTAGAGTTACAACTTACAAGTTCAACCTCTTTCATTTCTAATGGGACCAAAGACTCGCTAAACTTAGCTTTGGAATATGATGGAAGCAAGTAAAATGGTTCAGTGACCTATTTTCACTTCCAATTTTGCGATGTAGCAAATCTCACGTCTCAAAATAGTTTAATTGTGGTCATCTGGATTAGCATTAGTGCTTGGAAAACAAGGGGTATGATTGGATGTGTGTGACTCCCTACATCAGCATAGCAGAAGGCGTTTGAGGCACTCGGATAGCAGCCTGTAGCCCCCTAGTAAGGTTAACGGTAATGTTGTATTTGTAGTTGTTAGGCTTTACTAATTCAATCATTTTGAATCTCAAATTGTGTTGCTTGAGGTGGAATATACTTGAAAGTCAAGCAACTTCGAGTCGATCACCGCAATGCCCAGTTCAAGTAGATTCAGGACGATAACCACAAATAGTATATAATGATACTGGCCCCTTAAAGTGTCCTACGATGAAATAAATAAAAACGCCACAAAATTTTACGAAAATGTGATTTAATGCTCCGTTAATTATAAATCCTCCTTTGAATATTTGATACACTCCCTTCAGAATTACCGTAGTAGCAAGATATTGAAATAAATGCTGCCCTTGCTTTTATACACACCCCTCATAATTACCACAAGGGCAACCAATTCGTCCAATTGAACAAATGCTGGAGGCGCTACGCTAATCAACATCCATAATAGTAGCATTGACTTAAGAAGCCGGGTAATTATCCTACGAATAGCAAATACACCTCATCTTAGGATGCATCACTAACATCAACAAATTTCGAAAAAATAAGTGTAAAACGTTATGCTAAACATACGCTCCCCCCTGAAAACAGTAGCGGAACTAAGGGGTCCCGCAAACAACAAAAAAAAAAAAACCTTCAGCTAAATTTTTTGCTTTTTCTTACCTTATTGCAATTAACAGTTCCCCTAACTACATATCCCGGTTCTATCACTACTACTAATAAAACAATACCAAGCTACGGAATGAACAGATTTTCCTGAGATAACAACGAGGGTCTTGACCGATGAAAATTTTTAAACTGTTGGTCAAAAAATTCAATCTCTTTCCAACTTACCTAATTACATTAATAGTTTCCCAAACTACAAATCTTGGTTCCGTCACTGCTGGTAAATAACACAATACCAAACTACAGAACGAGCAAATATCCTAAGATACCCAATCCAACACTTCGACGAAAATTAAACCACATGCACAGATTTTTCGCCTTTCACCTTACGACAGAAGCAAATTTAGCTAAAATTACCATTTACAAAGTCCACACCGCAATAAATTCACAAAATAAAATCAAACAAATTCAGCATTGATTACACGAAGTAACATTTTTAAAGCAACAACAACAAATTAATTACATTACAGCAGATCAAATTACAAAACTAAACTACTCAATTTAGAACCACGATAATCATCAGCACAAGCTTAAGCATCATACACTACAGCAAACTAATCAAAAATCACACATAAATGGGAAAATGCGAAAATTAGGGTTTTACAAAACAAAATGAAACTTACAGTTGTGATAATTGTTGGAGTGAAGAATTAGGGTAAAATGAAGTGCGAAAAAGGGGAAATTGAGTAACGAATTAGGGCGCAAATTGGGGAAATTCTGGAATTGAAGAGAGAGAAAGAAGAGAGAGATAAATAAGCGTCGAAGAGAGAGAAATAAAGGGAAGAGGGGTAGGAAGAGCTGGTTGCAGAAAGACAGATAAAGTCTTTGTTGCATTATTTACTTTGGGTCCTGATTATCGTAGTATACAACACTATTTCATACTCCATGTTGGGTCTTTTTTACCCGTCTTTTGAAAAACCGTCTCATATTTAATACACACG
The DNA here is from genome assembly GCA_028566215.1 of Silene coronaria. NCBI lineage: Eukaryota > Viridiplantae > Streptophyta > Magnoliopsida > Caryophyllales > Caryophyllaceae > Silene > Silene coronaria. Next base: position 7,056 of record JAOWBH010001263.1, read on the forward strand.
ATACGAAATAAAACAGAGATTTGACGACTTTTAAATCTTTATAATGATAAAAGGGTTATGAATTATGATGAGTGAAATAATTTCATATGAGAATTAGCGGGTATTAGCTGGACAAATATTGAATATCGTGACGAAATTAAAATGACATTGTGTAATACTGTGTCTTTTATACGATATATCATATGAGAAGTTGGTGGTGAAACTTAATTCAGTCATTTCAGTGTTAGCAAAGGCAATATGTAATAGAGATATTTATTGGGAAATTTAGAAAATTAATAAACTTATACTTCTGATTTTTTTTTTTTTTCATTGTGTTTGTTTACCGTTAAAAAAAATCGTTATTTTTTTTCAGTTAATAAGTTGCCTGAGTAATTTTTTTTTTACTGAATCAAGTGATAACTTATACTTCTTCTTATCCAACAATTAAATTTGAAAGGTATACTTTTGAAATGATACAGTATTTGAATATATTTATTTTTTTAATACATTATTGTAGATTGTAGATGCGGAGACGAGTATGTTGAAAATAGCTATTAAAGTCTTAAAATGGTGAAATTCAAGGTATGATTAGTATGTAAATATTCTAGGTACTTATTACGTACATGTATGTTCACCATTTTATGATTAATTTTATGTTCTTAATTCTTTGTATGGATGTTATCTAGCGTTGGCATATAATTTGGTTTGTGGATAATACATCAATGATCAATTCACTAGTGAGTATATTTTCAGTTATACAATGAATCAGAAACCAAAGTAGAATTGTTCACAATCGTCTTACTCCATATTTGTCATACATATTATCTTATCAAAATTAGAGATTGTTTGAAATTTTCAGTCATGTTCTATGTATTCGAGCACTTTGCCGTGTATTATAATTTATAAATGGATAATTATGCGTGAACGTGTCGATTAACTTCCTTTATTTTAGTCAATTGTGAAATTAACCACCTTAAATTTCAAATGTGGTAATTACGTCTCATAGAGGGATAGAGAAAAAGTGAAATTCAACCCAATTTTTAGGGTTTTCACCAAAATTGTTCAAAAAAACAATTTCATTCATTTATACAATTAGCAGCAAATAATAAAACTTATTATAAATATTTGTATGAAATTTATTATACATTTTGGAGAAGAAAAATATTTGAATGAATTACATCAAATTCAAACTGTGTAAACGTAATTTGCATGCTGACATACATATGAATTATATTAAAACTTGTAAAAATATTATGAAGTTATGTTAATAATTTTTGTTAATATTTTTAAAATATAAATAATTAGTTAGTGTATGATGAGTTTATATAAAATGAATTAGTGGTATAATAATTTGGTTAAAAATAGTAGGGTGAAGCCCTAGAGGATTCATCCTCCTTCTCAAAGTTTAATCGATTTTCTTCCACTATATGAGGGATTTTGAGGAAAAACTCCATTTCTTCATTTCTCGTCTTCATGTGCCTTCCCCTCTATAGCTCTACCCCCTTCACTGTTGGTATATAAGCACAAATTAATGTACATTCATCTCAACATCCATGTCACTCGCACTACTGTTCACAAAAATCTAATCTATGTATCTTTCACCGAGTTCTTGATTAATAAGGTATACACAAAACTCCTTTGACTAATGCAACAAAAATTCAATTGTTGAGGAACAAGCAATGTCAAACCTCGAATCATCGGTATCTTGCTTAAATTAAGAAGGAAAAAAAAAATTAAAGCACTTAGAAATTTTTACATCAACGCCACACATACAATGATCTTGAATATTGCACCATGTTCAAAACATAGTGAAAAATTCAACCGAAGAACATGATTAGGGTAAAACTCGAATCATTAGAGATTAATTTTGATTAGATTATGAACCTTTAAACTTCAAACATCTATAAAAGGCTAGGGAAAAATACCGACGCCTGTGAAGGAATTTACCTTTCAGGAACACTTAACTACTTAAAGCTTAATTTCAAAACAGGAACATCACCAACCAGTTGTTTATATTCGTCACAAGTTTGTAACGAGTCATGCATTTCACACTATCACACATAGGTAGATAAGACAAGCCTAGGGAATAAAAAATAACTTGTCCATACCTACCTATGTGTTAATACGTGATTTGTCACAATAGAGCTGGTCAACCGGACGGTCGGACCGAGCTTGATTTGAGGGATCCAGAACCGCCCAAGATAGGGGTGGGGGTGGACGGGGTAAAAGAGGCCGAGTAGCAGGTTTTGGCGGAATCGGGGGACCGAGAACTGGCTCGAGAATGAGGATGGGTCGGGCCAGGTAAAATTGACTCGAGCACTGTCGGGCTAGCCCTCACTTTTAACCACCCCTACATCGCAAGCTTGTGACAAATTTATTACACTCGCACAGAATTGCTTCTGTACAGTTATACACCCATGTTTTTACACTAAACTTCACCTTTGGACTTGCGAGCACAATAATTGAGAATTCGTGCTTCAAGATTTAACTGTTCACTTAACGTCAACCGTACCATACAGTTAGCCTTCACTAAACACGTCGAAAAATTGGAGCGGTGAGCGCGACCAAACCTCGAATCATTGGTAACTAATTTTGCTTAAATTTGGAACCTTTAAAACGCAAAAAGAGCCGACACCCAACAAGGAATTTACTGTCAGGAACACTCAAATCTTCAAAGATTCAAGAACAACATCAGTGTGGTGAAGATGAAAGAAGAAAAACGACACCAGATGATGCAAAATTTATTTGGGGATCAATCTGAAGAAGAAGAGGAAGAAGATGAAGAAGAGCTTGATTCTGAGCATGAATCTAATCATCATCGTCCCAATTATCTCTCTGTAATTCTTCATTTTTTTTACTGATACCCTCTTTAATTTTGTTCTGTAATTGTATGTTTTTGATTGTTGATTTGGGTTTTGTGATGAATGATCTTATCCCATTTTGCTATTTGTTTTTTAGGTTTAATTGATTGATTTATTGAATTTAGGATGTGGGTTTTTGTTGGTTTTTAGAAAGAGTGGAACTTTATGTCTTTTGAGTGAGTTATGTCATGTATAGCACCCTGGATGGTAGCAGTAGTTGGTTTAGGTTGAGACTTGGGGCCGATACCGGTCTGCGTTTCGGGAATTTGTGCTTTATCATAAAATACAAGAGCATTGATAACAAGGCCGAGGAATAAGGATACAAATTTTATTGTACTTTCAGTGGAGCCAAAGACTCGTTCGTTGGTATACAATGGCTCCCTAAAAGGCTAAAATGGTTGCCCTTTTTTTATTGTGAAGTAGGCGTCATTTAATATAACTTTTGATGCAGTTTGTGTTGGTAACACAAGGGCAATGCTTTGTACATTTGATCACCTTACCTTGCCATTTGTGGGAGTCCTTGAGGCTAGGGGGTTGTTGTAGCTGTTCCGTATTTGGATGATGTTATCAAGTTTATTTTGTGTCGATTGGAAATATCAAGTTGGACGTACCTCACGAAGTATTGTTTATGACTCACGTTCGGCAAATTACATTGTTAGTTAGAATTCCAAGAGGATGCTTAATCATTGGGTGTTCTCTATTTTTTTTTTAATTATAAATTTGAACAGTTTTGAAGACGGGATTAGCCAATGACTGTACTAAATAATGTCAACTTTTGCGAGCATACGCCCTTTTTTTGGGTAAATGTTTGAATGCTCACTGTTTGGATTGTGATTTTGAAGTGTTCAAAGTTCACCTGACTTAAAAACAGGTTGCTATACTTCAGTCGTCAAACTTGCATCGTTGTTATGGAGGTTGAATTTAGTTATATTTTTTCTGTGATTTTTGTACCATTTGTTTTAATGTTTGTAGAGAAATCTTACCTTGACATTGGCTAGGATGATAATGGTGGAGTGCCTGAACAAGAGGCTGCAGATGGGCCATATGAGGAGGGGCAAGGGGAAGTAGAAGTCGAAAGTGAAGGTGATTACCGCGTGGATGAGCAGGAAGTTGGAGAGAGTGAAGGTGAAAGAGAGCAAAGTTCCCAGGAGATAGATGTAGGTGAGCATCAAGACGAACACGAGGCAAGAGAAACCGACAGCGACGAAAAGGAAGATTATTCTCAAAGAGTAGCGACTAGTAGAAGAAGAGATGTGGTTGATAGTGGATCAGAACGTTCTGAAGAACAAGAACCTCATTATATTGACCCTGAGGATGAGGAAGAAGTTGGACAAACGAGAAGCCCAGGGTATGTGGAGATTACTTTATTTCTGCTCTTTTTGCTACTTTTATTCGGTTATCTTCTTTTAGTCTTTGCGGAACTTGTCTTTTTTTGGTGTAAGAGGAGGCACAACTCATGTTGCTTTTTCTATGACTAACACCATTCATTTAACTGAGATCTACTTTATGGAGTAGGGAATTTCCGGATGAGGAAAGGAATCAATCCCATTTACCACACTCAACTGCTGAAATTCGTGATGTATTTGGAGATTCTGATGATGAAGAGCCGGCTGAATATGATGCTGCTCATGACATGGAGCAGGAACCTGTGAGATTTCTGCTGTGATAATATATTCTTGACTTCTACTTGTCTCTCAATGATGCAATATCAATGTACCATCAGTTTTGATATGTATAAGGATGTTAAAGTTTTGTATTTGTTTCTATTTGCTAGAAATTTCCTGTTCATGAAGAAGAAAGCTACGAGAAGAATCTCAGACCGGATGACCTAGTTTATGACGAAAATGCGATGTATGGGTCAGAAGAGGAAACTGAGAACAAGCTAAAGGAGAAACCAGTTGGCCCTCCTATGGAGTTAGAAATACCTTTACGTCCACCTCCTGCACAGTCTGACAAGGTTACACAAATTTTAAATACTTTTTTATTTTATTTTTAGCAAGTTTGTAGGAACAGTTGTACTTTCTTATATATTCTTGTTGACGTTGTTAGCCTACAACAAAAACCACCACGCTGGTTGTTTCCGTAGAACTTTGCAGACTAGTTCAAATACTCACTAGTTTTCCAAAAGTGAGTTGTCTTGGAACATGGTAATCATTTTCATAAGTAGGTGAAAATAAAACCTTTTTAGCATGTTTTCTCGCTAATCACAAAGATGGTGGTTTAATAGTTGTGTTTTGACTTCTAGAATATGAGGTTTAAAATGTTCGTTTGACCATATGCTTATTTAAGGCATTTGGGTACTGTTGTTGTACATGTTGGTCAGCATTATATATAGAACTTCATGCTGTTATACGTAGCTTACAGTATACGTCTAACTTTAAAATGTAATGGGGAAATCAAAATGGGTCTTAGTTAGTAGAATAGGTAGTCATCCAACCTGATATTGACCTTGTTGGCTCGTTGCTATGTAGTTCGAATACAAAATATTAATGGTCTTGATTTACACTACTCTCCACTGCCTTTTTTTTTTATTCCGTGTATTCTGCCGAAGATTATGATACCATAATTACTTATCACTTCGGCATGGCAAAATATTATGTTCATATTAAACCTGTGTTGGTATACCGATTAACTATTTCATAATTTTTGCCTGTTTCGTGTATTTATATCAAGTTTATCAACTAGGTTTTTGTTCAACTACAAGTCTACAAAACCCTTCGATTCAGTACATTTACATTTTTGGCTGCAATATTTTGCATTCTGTGTCTTGATTTTAACAATTGAACATCTTGGAAATATTAAATATTGAAATCAACAATTTCATCATCTTTCTCTTTGGTGGCAGATGAATATGATTAGAGTTTCTAATATCATGGGCATTGATCCGAAACCTTTTGATCCCAAGACATATGTAGAAGAGGATGTCTTCGTCACTGATGAATCTGGTGCCAAAAAGCGAATTCGCTTGGAAAACAACATTGTCCGTTGGAGAACAGTGAAAAAGGCAGATGGAACAGTAGCTGTAAGTGAAAAATTCTTTTTATCCACAGTACATTTATTATTTGGTTATGGTCTGGGTTCCAATACACAAGGTTAATACACTTGTGTTCTGGACATGCTTTTCGCATAGGATAGAACTTAATTTGCGAAGGGTGTCAAAATATAATCTGTTGGATCATAATTCAGCTTCTGATTTGTCAATTTGAATATCACTTTTATTTATGTTTTATGTGTGTATAGAAATAGTTAATGTGTGCGTATATAGAAAAACATGTTCGGGCTCTGCTTGCTATGTGGATTGTGGAGGGGCTCATAATTACTTTCCACATACTACTACAATTACTACAATACAAAACGCACCATGGGGTGACATCCATGAACGGAGAAGGGAACCTTTTACAGTTTTACTAGTCCCTCTGCATGTGTAATTTGATTCAGTCTCCGTGTCTGCCTTTAGACAGCTATATAGATTCAATCGTCTCCACAGCAGATTTTGTTATGACCAAGTTTTTGACTTATACGTCCTGTTTTCAGCATGAAAGCAATGCACGTTTTGTGAGGTGGTCAGATGGAAGTCTACAACTACATATAGGGAATGAGGTTCTTGACATATCAGTGCAGGATGCTCAGCATGATAATGCATACTTGTTTCTTAGACATGGCAAGGTTAGTACTCCTCAAACCTCAGTATTACTTGGCACTGTTGATGCTTTTTCCCATCATTCATATAATCTCCAGCATCTGTTGAGTTCTGTTTGTTGTGAGGTACATGTCATATTATGTGCCTTTTTCTTTGCATAATACTATGCTGGATGCGTTAAACTTGTCAGGCAGCTTTTCTCTATTTGTAATTTTATTTTGAACTTCCGTTTCTAACATATAACATATCTTATTTGACTAGCTGCTACATTGTATAACCTTCTATGTTTGGTTAAAACCTTAGGGAATCCTCCAATCACAGGGGAAGCTCCTCAAGAAAATGAGATTCATGCCGTCATCATTGTCCTCAAACTCTCATCGTTTATTGACTGCACTTGTGGACTCTAGGCATAAAAAGATGTATAAGGTTAAGAACTGTATAACTGATGTCGACCCTGAGAAGGAAAAAGAAAAGAAAGAGAGAGTAAGCATTACTTTTGGGCAACATTGTTTTGCTATGCCATTTATATCTGTCCAGTTTTAATATATGTATGTCCTTGCAGGCTGAGAGTCAAAGCATTAGAGCCAATTCGACACTTGCTCGGAAACGTGAAAAGGTGAATCGGAGGTACACGAGGCCATCGGATAGAGGACGCCAACTCTCTCCTGGGTTTTTAGAGGATGCACTTGAAGAGGTTTTCGACCACTTATCTCTCTTTTCGTAATAATACCAACCATTCCCCCAGTTGCCTCTCTTTTTGTTAAAACCACAACAAACCCTTAGTTTGAAACTTGGTTTAAAAAGCGCTCCTTGGATGAGGCACTAGCTAAAACGCCTCGGTGCACCTTTTAGATAAGGTTCACTTAACAAGACTCGCTAGTATGCACTTTCCATATTAGATCTTAAATTATGTAATTTCTTTTCTTCATTATTCCTAATTTAACTCTTTACATGTTAGCCAACATGAAAACTCCTAAAAAAGGTATTGTTCCCAAAATTTGATTTAATAAAAGTACAAATTGATGCTAAAAATAAGGCGCCTCGCCTTGTCACCTCAGCCTCTTAACACCACAGTGCGCAGGGATCCTTTTCATAGTTTATATACAAAAATGCATTCTGAACTTAAAACTGAAGCAAGGAGAGGCCCCTACCATTAAAACTATAATCTGCTACCGCACTCCACCCTGTCTATCCTAATTCCCAAGTCATTTTGCTCTTTAATCCCAAGTTCCAAGTACACAATTGCCTCTTTTTTCTTCATGATGATCCATGTGTAATGTTAAATAGTTTTCTTGTATTCCCATTGCCCCTTATTTTGTAAGCCAAAACAAGGATTTGTTTCACTTTGCCTGAATAGCCGCTGTCCCTAGTATTCTATAGTCATAACTTGAACGTTTAAACTGCACATTACTTCTATAGGCATTGAAGATATTCTGCAATGATGATTTTTGTGCTAATTTTATACAGGATGATGAGGCGAATTATTATGATTCACGTCGTTCTGGTTCTCGGCGTCATTTTGAGGATGAATTGGAGGCTGAAGCTCGCGCTGAGAAGCGCATCATTAATGCGAAGAAGGTAGTATGGCTATGAACTCATCGTCATCTTCTGCCATGTTTAACTATAATGATCGTCTTACTGATAATACATTTCCTTTGTAAAGGGCCAACTAAAAGACATCCCTCGCAAGTCATCAACTGCTCTTAAACATTCTAGACGCCCAGTGGATTTCTCAGGGAGCGATAACTATGAAACTGACGGGGAAGAAGAGGAGGTCCCTGAACGTCCCTACGAAGATTCAGAGCCAGAATGGCAGGACTCTGAGGACGATGTCGAGCCTCAGGAAGAGGCAGCAGAAGGTGGTGCTTCAGAGGAGGAGGCCGAGGTATGTAGAATTGTTTTTAATTGATGTGTTCCAAGTTTGTACTTTTACTGAAACATGTGAATATCATCGTATGTATCATGTGGCTTTATTTTTGTTTATGTTATTATTTTTGCCGAGGTGTTAGTATAGAGGGAACAAGAAAAGATTATTATATTTGTACTTTTAGCTGAAATAGAATATCTACCAACGAAGCATAGGAAACGACAATTAAATCCAACTAGCACTAACCGTAAGTCCATAACACAATGACAAGTAACAACACCTGCTTGTCAACCATTTCCATCGTCAAAACTTATTATTAAGGGCTCGATTAAATTGAGAGTAATTGTTATTAGAGTGGTGTAGGGAGGAAACAGGAGAACTAATAACGCTATTTGGGTGGGTGGGTAATGCCATTGCACTAAGGAGAGTTGTGTAACTACCCTCTTAATTGAGTAACAACTGTCTTCTCTTCCTCCCACTACCTTCTCAGTTTCTTTAGTTTGGCTGTTACTCCAATAACACCTGCCCCTCGTTCCGAGCAAGTCCTAACTGAAATATCTTTAGGTGTGCTAGCACGAAATCCGTTTTTCTTTTTCAGTTTAAACAAACTACTATGGAGTCTCTTGCGAATGACAATATGATTGGCACGTGGTAATTTTCTTGGTAAAGGTCTTTGCTTGGTGGCGTTTATGACCTGAGTCCAAAACTCGTCAACGTCATAGTTGCCTTTCTAGTTCCTTGTACACCAAAAAAAAAAAAAAAAAAAAAACTGGCGACACACGTTATCAACCCTGAATAAGTAATACTCCTATGAGAATACTCACTGATATCACACACTATGCTTTATATACTAATAATATATGATGGTGAAATAAAAAACGAGGGAAAGACACTACATTTAAGATATTTTGAGAATACCCACGGTGCATGTCTTAGGTACGCGAAATACTAATAATACAAGGGCATTAAATAAAATTCAACCGGATGTTATAGTTTCATTCCCTTGCATTTGCTTTCTCAGGAGCCAACGCCGACGATTAAGGAGTCTAGAGCTAGTCTTAAGCGCAAGGAGTATGAGTCAGATGAGGAGTCTCCTCGTAAAAAGCCTACCTCACATCGTCGGATGGCAGTTGTTTATGACAGTGATGACGAATGACTGCTATTTGGATTCACGTCAGAAGTGTCACCCTTTGCTTTTACGACAAGGTTAGTTCAATAATTAACGT
>JAOWBH010001372.1:0-16621 GCA_028566215.1 Silene coronaria
GTGTACATGACTTATCATCCCGTATTTTCATAAAAATATTATTAAGTAAAACTATATAGTATGTTTATACAAATTCATATTAAAAGATAAAATTTTATTAACATGTGAAAACAACGTAAAAATTGTTTTTTTATTTTTACGTCTTCTACCTCGTTTTCACGGGTTAATAAATTTTTATTTTTTAATATGAATTATTATAAACATACTATATAGTTTTACTTAATAATATTTTTATGAAAATACGGGAAAATAAGTCATGTACACTTTTCCCATATTCAAATGCAATTGCCGATTACTTTTCACATTACATAACGAATTGTGTGAATGTCAAAGGCGATGGCCACTGCGAGTACCGAGCGATTGCTCATGAGATTTATGGAGATGAAAATGAATGGGCGGCGATTCGACGTAATTTGTTGGATGAATTAAATGTTAATAGACAATATTATGTAGATGTATGTAGGGGTGAATAGGAGATTGCCAATTTTATAAGGATGATATCGTTTTGGGAGCCTTATGCACTCTCCAAAGATTATTGGTTTGAAGTTGGTCTCGGACTTCTTGTATCAAACCGTTATGATGTGATTCTTGTGACCTTGTCGTCAATTAATTGTTGGACATTTTTACCACTGAAAGTCTCGGGCATAGTACAAAATGGTCCAAAAAAAATCGTAACCATAGTTTTGGTTACTTCAGCTGAATATTTTGTATGGGTAAGTTACAAATATAATTTTGATATATTATATGGTTAAGAATGTTTTTTATAATAATGTAATTTTTTTTTCTAGGTGCGTCTTCGAAATGACTCTCCGTTACCGAGTCTTTACCCGTCTTTTAGAGGAACACATCACGATAGTAGCCAAGTTGCTAACAGAATTATTCTTTACTAGTAAACACTTTCGGACTTGTAATTTGGCTATATTGTCTAGGACATGCGACAACAATTTGTGTTTTCAGATGTTTTATTTTTGCGGATTTATCCCATCCATTGTCTTTGATACTTTATTTATGAAAGTCTTTAAGATACTCATAAATGTGTTCAATTCTTATTTCCTGCATTTTCTTTGTGAATGCTTGATATGATCAGTAGATGCTCCTCCTCCAACTAGTATATGTTTCGTTCTAGTAAAGATTTTCAGTTAGTTTTCCGTTCTCATTAGAGTCGGAAACTCACTATTTCGTCTTTGGATGTAATGTAAAATGTCTCTGCTACTTTTATTGTGAAGTAGCAAACATGCAGTACAGTTCGCCACACAATCTTTGTTATAGATTAACAAAAACCAAGCTTTTAAGTTGAATATTGCAGAGACGATGGCCTTGGAGGCACCGAGACCGACTGTGTGCTTACAGTCTAGATTTGTTGTTAATACAATATAACGGGTCATATTTTCATTTTTTACCATTTGACAGAATGTGCAAATAGAACTAGCTTTAGATGAGTTATGCAAAATAAAATAACTTGGTAACCGAGTGTTTCTTATATCGAACTAATCGTCATTCATCAGAAACCCGACACAAATTTCTGGAACCTTTTTGAATCTTCGTCTACCTCTTCAAAATGCACTTGATCTTATTTCCTGAAACTCTTGTCAGAAATTTTCTGATTGGTGTTTCTCGTCATAAAGACGATGATCGATAAAAGAAATAATCTGATTGGTGTTTGACGGATTAACAATAATGTCGAGCTCGGAAAGTGAACCGCTGAACAAATTACTGACGGTACCCACAAGATTAAGCTCCATATTTGTTGCTCTCAAGCATACATGATGTCGGAAATAATTAGGAATGTCGAGATATGACTAGACGGTGGCCAATCTTAGGAGTTCGTTAAGACTGACCGGTGTAGCAGGAGGCGACGTAGGAGGCGACGTTGACGGTTGTGGATGGTGAATTACGGGTCGGCATTAGTTTGGTGGCGCTGTCACTCAAGGAAGCGAGGGTAAGAGGCGGTGGTTGGCGGTTAGCAGAGGCAAGGTGGTGGCCGGAGTGGGTGAGGGAGGCAGTGGGATTCAAGGAAAATTAATTAAAGAGTGGGAAAATTGAAAAGTGTAATTGGAATAAGAGGGGTAAAATGGTTATTTCCGTCCATGAATGAGCAATACCCTATTAATATCCAGATTAATTTTACGGCTGCCAAAAAAAATATAAATATCCATATTGTTAGTTTTTTAGATTTTTTTTATGAGCGAAGAAGGCATATCACAATTTTGGATACATTTTTCTTGGGGGAGTTCCAGTAAAATTTCCATCTTCCAAATTCAATTATCGTGTCTCGGTGGAGGGACTCGTACTTGCCTTGTTGAATCACCTGTGCAGCTACCAAAAGGTCGAGGTTTGATACCAAGTTCTTAATTGGCACAAAATATAGTAAGTGTAAACATCTCACTGGAACAGAGGGAGTATTTCCGAGTGACACCCTGAACTTAGAGACAACTTATGCCTCATAAAAAACGAACAGAAATCCACACGGACTCAAGTTGGTGGAAGAGATGGGAAATACGGTGGTGGAAAATGAGGTGGTCGAATAAATAGATGTGGAAAAAATAACGGGTGTGGAAAAAACCATTGCGGCTACACTCCTTGGCTAGCTAGTTGTGCATATTGTTCATATTGTTGTTGTTCAGCATCATTTTGTTGTTGTTCTTGGGCTAGTCCAAGCGCTGATATGGCTGGGAACGCGAGGAGGACAACCAAGACGGTCTTCATTTTTCGATGTTTTTCGAGTGTGTGGTTGATTATGAACTAGTGTACGTTTGAGGGTATATATAGTGTTCTCAGAGCTAGTGTTTGAGTGTTGTTAAATGTTCATCTGTTAAGAGTTTTGAGTACTTGTGAACTTCTGTTAAGTGGATTGAGTTATATTATAAATATAAATATAATTATAATTATAATTATAATTAAACATAAGAGTGCAATTTTTTATGTACTTGGTCATATATTTCACCAGGATTTAGTTTTTATCATGTGAAAATTTCTGCTAAGATTAGTTGTTAAATAAAATAAAAGATAAAATTTATGATTAGAAGGATTCTAGTAAGATCAATTGCTTAGAAGATAATTATTATGCTAATCATTTAGCTAAAAATAATATTTAATAAAAATCAAAATAAAATGTTGAATGATTTGCTAGAAGAGTTGTAGTTGAATCAAATTACAGTTACTACTGGCATATGTTGATTTTCTCGACACTTCAGTTTGGTTGCATGTAGCGTACCAATATGATACCTATTCCGACTTGACATGGCTATTTGACACTTAATAATACTTCAAAGCATGCTTTAATCTGTGTAACTTGTTTGCATCTGTGAGGTGAGGGTGGAATGGGCTTGAATGTGCTTTAAGTAATCCTTCAATCACCCATGAGTGGACTGTACCCACTCACACCTTTATTTTCTGCAACTCGAACCATTGGGTCTCTTTAGCCCCAAGTGCCTTAATTTGCTCAACATCAGGAAGTATCCTTTTTCTATTCTTATTGTCAATTCTCTTGCTTTGAACATTTAATCCTTCCCCAACTACTCTTTGTTTATTTGCAAGTTTTCAAATATCTGAAATTGTTCTTTCCTTGACTGCAAATCTGGCTGCTGCTTCTTTCATTGCTCCACGGGTGAGCTTGCCCTGTTTTGACTGCATCAGCAAGTACACAGCCATTTCCTGCCTACACACATTCCTGATTGAAGATTCTGTAAAAAAATTGGCTTTGTAATTTATGGTTTTTGTAATTTTTTGGAGTGGAAAACTGTAATTTATTTGGAAATTTGTAATGGCTCAAGGATTTTAGATAAATTTTGTGATTCTAAATTGTGAATTCAAGTTGTGTAATCTTATAAAGGGGCAATTGTGCTTGCCGATTTGATTTTTTTTGGGTGGAATTACATTAAGGAACTCCATTTGGTGGGGTTTTCAAATAGTTGTAATTTTTGGTGGGAGTTTTTATTTCTTAATCAGGGTTGAACATTTCTTAAACACTCCCTAATAAAGCAGATTTTACTTTCCAATTGTCCCTTTATTCATAACATTTCCTTAATATGTGTGCAAAAAGTAAAGTTGCAAAGTGGAGTTGAATGGAAGGAGTAGGCCTTAAACGTGTTCTCTTTCGTAATTTAGAGTTTAGACGTGTGTCCGACACTCGTAGCTGATTCATTGCATCCTTCGGATCAATTCAAATTGGGTTCGTGTGACTTCAGATTATGTTTCATAATAAACTCAAATTATGTTGTTTGCGCTTACGCCTTCCCAAAATTTTCCTTGTTATTGTGACATGAACAGATCGATCACACAACACCTCGAAGTCACAGTCACAAGACAACATACGGTTGCCTGGTTAAATTCAAAACTGGCACTGCATAATACTCCATTTACACCGAAATTAAAAACAACTAATTCTCATTACATCCGTAATTATCTGAACAAAGTACCCGACACTGGGTTCTGCATATAGATTGCACAGGATTTATACCAAATGAATAGTTTACAGTGACAGGGCAAATACGCCCTTCTTATTCTTCATCGTCATCAACTCTCTCCCATGACGGGGTCTCAACAACAAAAACATGATACTATTGTCACAATGAATACATGGCCACCAACTCAGACAAATGAAAAATGGCGGCGCTTCAACTTTGACCGACTTGCTTTGCTGGAATAAGCTCGACATAGGCTCGCCTATTACAACTCACATTGAGAACTTTGTTCGGGCTGTGAAAGGTAAAATACAGGTTTCACATGTTACAGGTTTTTCTTCTGGACACTTCTCCTATGCAACATACTGCCAATGATACAATTGCATCATCTTCTATGGTGGTTATGATATTAACATCGGAAGTATTACCCGTAGGATAATGGCTGAGGTCCATAGGGTTTGGCAATCTTTAAAGCGAAACTTCTATTTTATGATGCTCAAGGTTGCGGAGAACTATTCTTGCAAATATTTTCGCTTCAAGTGGCGCAGTTGCTGCCGCGGCTGCAGCACGGAGAACTCGTGCAGCTCCTGCATTCTGCAGGAGATTTGCATGGTGTAGAGCATGACGGCCACCAGGGATAGTGAACTGCACAATAAGAGACCCGTGCTTTATACATAGGTAATGAAAGACTGAACTGATGTCCAAACTGTAACACCCTAGCTCTCCTCATGGGACTATAATTAAACACCCATGACGTAGTAACCCTAGTCACCATACACTCATACAGAGTGTGAGTGTACTTTGACCCCGTACAGAGTAACATGGGTCCTTGAGTGCACTTCGGCCCACTTGTGGACACCATGGAAAATTTTCCAAGAGATCACGGACCCTAAGACTACTCCCGAGAAAACATACTGTTTGTGAGTAGTACTCCTTATGATGTGTCATTTTAGTTCCTTAAATCTCAACCAATAATATCCTGAATATCTACAGTACCCCAGATTACACATGTAACTATGTAAGCACACAGCATAAACAGAACACTGCGACACAAATGTCGCTAACTACAAGTCTACAACTTATAAGAGTACTTAATTGGAGTTATTGCTCTGTCCTTAAAACCGGGTAATTATCATTAGTCAGCCAAAAATAAATTTAAAGGATAAATCAAATAGGTCAAGTTAGTTTTGTTGGACCAAGCAAAAAGAAAAGGTTGAAAGCAGTCGAGCTAAGGTTATCCTAAGAACATTGCTACATTCAAATTGATTAAAATATATAACTGCCTATATGAGGAGCAGTTCTACTAGCTCTCCTTCAATACTGGAACATATGTTAAGATACTCAGGAGATAAAAGTAGTAATGGCTCACCTGGAGAAGGGCAAATGCAGCACAAGCCTTTAGTGTGGGAGAATGGTTACGTAGCATAGCTACAAACCTCCCAATTTCAGCTCCACTGTCAAAGGGCAACCATCAATGACTAAGATTCATAGAGAATTAAACAAAGATAATGTGAAAATCTAGCATTCTTCCTGAAATAAATACTATAAATAATTTGAAAAAAGCAACATTTTCTTTGCTCTGTTGCTGATGCTACCTCCCAAGAAAAGCTAGTGTAGTAAAGGTTATTTCAGCCTTCTGCCGTATTATTTCCAACATGTGAAGGACCTTTTCATAATATGGAGTAGCTGATATTTGGTCGTTAAAGCAAAAATTGACTGATAGACCAATACTTTAATGACACTGCTGATCCTAAACTGATATATAACCAACACAACCCATAATAGACCAATATGAGAAAAAAGAAAAGCCGGGATAACCCACACTCCAGTGCACGTGTAACGCGGTCAAATCAACTGATACTGAACTTCATAACTCTATATCTCAAATAGGAAATCGAAAAATTGATTAGAGCATAATGCTAGAACTACTTGAGAACTATAGCATACACGACCTGACGACCACAATCATTATCATTGTTTCCTCGTGAAGAATTTAAGTTGTTAATTCCTATTCTTATCTTTCTTAAAAGAAACATATGCGTTACAGTTTTCAATGTCTTATAGTTACAGATACTAGAGTACCAACAATATCTGATCTTGTTGCAGAGACTAATGCACATTTCTCTGACCAACTAAGAACATGAGAAAAAAGATAGATTTTCTGCTCAAGTAAATCAATCAAAATATTAACAAAAAATCATGTAGGCTAATAAATTTACGTGCCTGACATATTGCTAAAACTGTACTATGGTCTCTGGGCTTAAAAATAGAACAGCACCACAATTTCACGGCTCAGACCTTCTTTGAAATGGGGAGAGGGAGGGCATGAGCTAAGAAGACACTTATTTGAATTTATCCATTACATCTCTACACTCAAACCAAGGGGAGAGGGTGCCAGTTCACATTCCACATAGATAATATGAAATCACAAGCAAATAAAGGCATCATGAATAAGTAAAGTA
This sequence comes from Silene coronaria, assembly GCA_028566215.1. Classification (NCBI taxonomy): domain Eukaryota; kingdom Viridiplantae; phylum Streptophyta; class Magnoliopsida; order Caryophyllales; family Caryophyllaceae; genus Silene; species Silene coronaria. The sequence goes on from JAOWBH010001372.1 coordinate 6,866, forward strand.
TTATAAATTGACTAATTCATTTCTTTTAAAGGAAGATGGGATGGTACATTGGTACCGAATTCTTTTCTTCTGTGCCACTAAATCTTGGTACATACCTGCATCTCAGATGCCCAGCTTCCTGTATTCGAGCTGCTTCAGTAACTTGTGTTAGTGCAGCAGGAACAGAAGATGCTGCTGCTGCAGCAAATGCTTGTGGATCAGAAAAAGTGAGCACAAAAGCTTCAATATGTCTCAAAGCCAGTCTTCTTGCCCCATTCAAGCTTATGCATTTTGACGTGCTCTCCGAAGAACTTCCCACAACTTCATCTATCCTGCACATATACACAACAAATTATGGTTAATCAAAAAACTGAAAAAGTAAAACTAACATCTAATATCACCGAACACGGGAAACCGATGGTCTGGTGAACCCTTTTCTAATTCATACAGGGAGGCTGTTTAAGAATAACCCAAAATGGAAACTGCTCCAACTTTTGAATCAAATGGCTGCTACAGTGCTACTTCATGAGAAAAGAAGCGTAGCCATTTTAGTGAGTCATTTGACTCTATTCCATCATAATATGCTTTGGCTCCATTAGGAATGGAAAGAATTAACTTGGAACAAGGCGGTAGAAATGGTTCAAAAGGGCACATGTACGATCATTATCCCAAAATACTATATAGTCACTTTTCAGAATTTTACCTTCCATCAAACATGTATGCCAACGCCAATGCAGCCATGAATCTCGCCATCTTCGAGACTGAAGTGGAACAAAGATGAACAAGGGCAGGAACCCCATCTCCTTCAACTATACGCAAAGCATTACCTGGGTTGAAAGCAAGGTTCCAAAGAGCTCCAGCAGCTGTCTCATGAACATCCTGGAAAACAGCGGCAGTTCAGACCTTAACCGGCTCAAACATCTATGTATGGCATGTTCTACAAGAATATACTGAAACTGGACTTTTTTCCTTTCAAGTAAGATACTCGCAATTGTTTCAATCACGGACTCTCGCGCCTTTTCCTATTCTACAAGAAAAGCAAAGGCGTAGAAGAAATATAGCACGTGGTTCTTTTGTTGTAATATCGTTAGATACCAACTTCGAGACCATAACTAGAGGTCCATAATGAAGATATATTAAGTCAGATGAAGCTATATCATAAGAACATATAATGCATATGACAAACTCACTTCTGCCTCAGAACACGCTAATGCAATAAGAGGTGCAACACCTCCCTCCCGTCCAATTGCAATACTGTAGGAGAGAATAATAGCATGTTAATAAAAGCTCATTCAATAACCACAAGCATTGGCAGAAGCACAGACCAATTTAGAGGCCTTTACAGAGCTGCGCTCGGCTCAAACAACAAAGATTATTCAGCATCACTTACAAGAAATCAAATGACCTTTTGCTTTTAAATTCTATTATTCGAATAATTTCTACTTCTTATAAGGACTTTATCATGATCTGAACTCAACTAAACCGATGCCATGCAGCAAGTATCGATTCCACAAGTTACAACTGACAAGAATAGTAACCACGGGAAATAAAGAAACATTAACAAGAGTTTTGTCCAAAAGAAATATTTTAGATTGCCATATGAAGTGAACTTTTTTTGGTGTTACTGAAGTCACAAGGGCAAATTTGATGCTGATGGATTTCTAACCCGTGGTGTAAGCACCACCACTCAAAAATTTTACAAGCTAAGATAGTTGCATAAAAAAAATTATTGGAAATTTTAAACAAAAAACTGCTCGAATAAATTCTCTTTCTAAGCATCAAAAATACTAAAAGAGTATAACTCAATTACAAAAATAAATCAATTCCCTTTGCATGTAAAATGTTAAATCAAATGAGCATGTAAAATGTTAAATCAAATGAGCAATCACACCTAGATGAATTCTTGAACCTACAAAATTGTGTACAAGCTCTTAATTTACCTATTCGCTTCCGAAACTGACAAACCCCATAAAGCACCAGCAGCCCTCTCTTGAAGACCTGGAGAAGCATTGGTGCAAGACTGTGCAAGAGCAACCTAAACACAATATGGCACGAGAATGAGCAATACCACAAAAATGAGCCAGTTATTCGGAATTAGACATCATGGAAATTCTATTGCTTGTATATTGTCATGAATCTTATGAGCAACACATGCTTATTGATACATTTCTCATAAGAGTAGCACCAAATATGTTGCCAACAAATTTAGCTTCACAAAAACCAAAGTATTTAGCCGTTTAGGGCTCATTTCAAACTATTTTCTCCCAATGGGTCCAGGTCATCATTTTTTTTCCGGTTTTTTTTTTTTTGCAGATATCAGGTAAGTCGCTACTTTATACTTTTTAGGATAAGTCGATACTCCAATAGCGAATTTACTCCCTGAGATATTGCTCTCAACGACCACAATAGCTACTTGGAGTGAGAGTTGTACCCAACAGGGTAAACTCGCTACTTCAAGTAGCGAATTAGAGTAAATCACCACTCAAATCAGCGAGTTTACCCTGTCGGGTACAGCTTGGTTGTCGGGTGTAACACACAAAGGGCTGAAATTGCTACTTGGAGTCGCAAATCGTTCTAAAACGCTACATAAGTAGGGAATTCCTTTGTATAACCTGCAGCAAAATGATCTAAACACCAACAAGTCCACACCAACATTCACAATCTAAACCTCAATACCGCTCTTAGTACACTTGCACATCCAAATCGACTATCACAAGAGGTTTTATAGCGTGGCTAATAAACTCTCGCTTGAAATTAGGGTCGTTAGAGATGGTTTACGAACAACATATGACATTTCGTGAGGGCCTTTATATGTCATAATGATGAAAACATTAGGGGCTGTGTTTTTTGAGTAGCTCTTAAATTCCAATTAGAAGGGATAGGTTTTCTTCCACATTTGTAGGTGTCGGTGTGAGATTTTGATTCCGTTGTTACAAAAACTTTGCTGCTTTGGACATTGTATGATATCACAACTTCTCCCAAAATAATTTTGTTGGTAAACCCCAGCAACACCATTAACTCACCACCACTTTTATATAGAACGTCCCTTGATTTGTACAAAGTATTTTAAGATCAACTTCATCTAGTGGATGAAGCTTAGTAAATCAATAATGGAAGCACTAAGAGAGACAAGGTCTACATATATGTTACTTCGACACTTCACTTTAATGCCGTGTGGCGTGTCAGACATGTGTCGGTGTCCGACACGACACGACACTTCAATTTAGACGAAATAGGAAAATTCACCAAAAATAGCCGTGTCCGACACTCTGACACGACACAGTGTCGGAGAGTCGAAGAAACACAGGTACTCTACATCACTATCAGTATCATCACCTAACAACATGACATCATCCTCAGTTTGGACACCCCCTACAATGTTACAATCTAACAACAATCTACCGTGGTCTCATCAATAACCATGATTAGTCCCCTAGGTTTCTCAACCTGACAAAGCATGTTTGTAAATGAGATGGTGCAATAGGGGTTGACTAATTTCTTTTGATGATGCAATGGGTATAACCTCTATGTAAAAATCCATAGAGGCCGCTTTCGATTGCCACCCACAAAGCTTTTAAACCCCGGTTATTACTCAACAAACACAATGTATTTGGAACCTCTCATACTTAGAAATATCATCCTCACATTAGTTCAAATTTTGTTTATCAACTTCTAATGCATGATTGATTTCACTCTTAAGATCACTAAAACTTATATGTTACTATTAACAAAGGTTTAACAGCCACCTTTGTATACTACATTCTCAGTTCTCACCATCTTCAACTACCTCATCATGCCACCAGGTTAAGGGGGGAATTGTTTACCTCTATTACTATAACCACACCACTAAAGTCAATGGAATTTTACTAACAAGCAACTAACTCAACCAACAAAAGGACTAAAAATTAGAACATAATCTACACTATTGAAAATTAGATCTTAAATCAACAATTAAGATTGCAAAAACTAAAATAATTAGTACCTCTAGATTAGGTAGGATGAGAACTTGATTATGGTGAAGTTGTGTGGATTTTGTTAGCAAGCAATGGATATTTGAGTAAAACAATCAAAGATGTCGAGTTTTAGGGTTAGAAAAAATTCAGGATTTTTTCAGGTTGTTTTAGAGTGATTAAGGGATGAGGTGAGACACAGTGTTGTACTATATAAAAGTACCCCCTCCCAAGATATAAAACTCGTGTTTGTGTTCTCAGATGGTAACAAAGATAAGTTGGTGATAACACTGTAACAGAGATAAATCAAGAAGCGAATTAACCTAAAACCCTACTTCAACTAGTTTAAATTAGGACCAACAAACAATGATCGTTGGGGCAATACGCGAAAGTGTAAAGTCGCTACTTGAAGTTAACGTTGACCCAATGGGAGAAATTGTTTGAAATGAGTCCTGAACTGCTAAGTAATTTGGTTTAGAGCATTATTTAAGATATATGCAGAAATCAAGCTTAGAAGGTTGTACAAGTTCCCAAGACTAGGTTTAATTTATAGACATATACTCGTGACAACTAAACCTTGGAGAGGAGAATAACAAGGGAATGAATAATACATAGAAGGGTATGGAGAAAGTGGTCTCTCAATTATTGAGAGACCGTCCCTAAAGTCTTAGGGTTTATGGGTCTTAGGGTTTATACAATTGGCCGTCTATGAGATCGACTCATTGTTAGCGCAAAGAGGAATCTGCAATTAACCCCTCCTGCCTCTTCCAGTGATATACTTTAAGATCATCACTCAGCAGGTTCATAGTAGTTACGGGACTTGCCGCAAATACTAATAATTTCAACCTATGTTCTGATAATGATCATCAAGAAATTTATTCAGAAGTATTTCAATGAAATTGCCTACAAGTCAGTGAAACAATGCTCCAGCCTAAAGACGAGAAATTTGTCGCCTACAAAAAGAGGACTGCAAATTACTGAACGCTCACAAATAAGTTGAAACCATTGAGTTGGCATATGGCAAACAATTCTAAATGCAGAATCAACCACAAAAATTTCACTATTTATAGGTCACATTGTAGCATATATTCAGAGACAAGTGAGTCATGCATAGAAAACTAAAGGTATATCAGATCAAACGGGGCCTGATATCTTTCAATTCTACAAACTACCTTCAACAATGATGAAAGCTAGTCTTCCAGAATACATATTCATATCTAACAAATAACAGCAAATGCAAATCAGGGACCAGGGAAACAATACTCCGGGAAAGTGACATACCAATGCCTCAACACCGCCGGCTAATGCCATTGCTTCTCGATTACGGTCATCAAACGACAAATTCCACAATGCCCCAGCAGCCTCCTGCCTGTTGAAAGTTGAAAAGAAGATTATCAAACAAAATTCCTAAAGGGACCGAATCCACTGTCAAACATGAACTACAAGAAAATAACAAGCTCGAACTCCTTCAAAGTTAAGGTCTCAAAGCTACATTGTCACAAACTAGAGTCTTCTCCATCTAGTAACACGAAGAGGCACAGGATCAGGCATTGGCCAAAGTGTTTTTGTTTACTTCACCAGAGAAAGGTAACAAACCTGACACCTTCATGAGTAGAATATGTCAGTCGCACCAAAGCTTCAAGTGCTCCGGGCTCCTGTCCCACAGCTGAATTGTTGGTATTCGTATCTCCATGAGCTGCCAAGTTTGCCAAGGCTCGGGCAGCCTAGAATGCCAACAAAAATCTTTCTGAGATATGAGCTGGATTTGAATGCAGAGCATGAAAAGAAAAGAAACTAGTCAAAGATGTATATCACAATTCACAAATCACAATGTTCGCCGTCAACTTAGGGAGAAAAGAATCCTCCTCGTTATATACGAGATGAAAATGTCAATGCTTTTAAATTAACATAGATGGAATACCATTAAAGCACCAATAGACCTTAAAGTCGTAACATCACGAATGAACACCACGCCATGGAACGAATACCGTCTATCTTGTCACGCTACCCCTATTAATTCAGACATTCGGCAATATTCTACCTCACATTATACCATTCACATTACACACCTTTTACCACTAAAATCATATTTCTGGATATTGGCATCACCTGTTCTTGCACTCCTTCAAGTTTGCAATTGCGAGCTAGCATCACTAATGCATGTACACCGCCAGCAAGGGCAACCTCCATGCTACATTTGTCATCAGCAGCCAAGTTTGCCAGAGCACCAGCTGCGCGTTCCTGGAAGACCAGATACCACAACTTCAATACAAGTGCAGCAGCAGAAAACATACACACAGAAGCCCAAGTGTTCGAGCAAAGTTATTCATAGCATCAGAAGCACAAACCAAGACTCCATCACCACTACTTGACCATTTGAAGATTAAATCAACCAAAGCTTTCACGCTTCCTGCTTCTGCAATGGCGCCCTGAAACAATAAAAGCTCTCAAACAGCTTATTAAAGGCATTTGGCATTAAAGCATCTTATATGGAAACAGGGCGAACAAATTAAGATAAACAACCTTGTGCTCCTCTCCGACTGATAAATTCCATAGCCCTCCAGCAGCCTCCTCCGCAACCAGCCTGTTCATGGACCTTGCCAAATTTGCAAGGATACTAATTCCTCCTTCATCCGCTACAGCTTTAGCAACATTGGCATTTACGGACAAGTTTGCTATTGCCTGCAGATGGATGTAATGTGGTAATCAGATCACTCTTTTCACTATAAAATTATAAATGCAAGTCTACGGCTCAACTATTAAGAGAAAGGAGCCTAGCTCCACAATGAAATTTACGTTGAGAATTGTATCCAGTGACTGCTACTCCACAATTGAAACCAATTTAGTTAGTTCATCATATGCAAGTAACAATGAATAATGAGTCTTTTAACTTCATTGGCAATGGAAACAAAACCATGAACCAATAGTAGCAAGCAAGCAAAAAACATTATACCTTAGCAGACTCAGCCTGCAACCCTTCCCGCCACGAACTTGCAAGTCTAAGGAGGAGCTGCACACCCCCAGCATGCATAACTGCCTCGGCTCGTTGCCCATCAATGCTAGCACTCTCATCATCAATAACAACAAAAGTAGCGAGCCCTGTGGCCGCTCTTTCCTGAACATCCTCCTGAGAGCTCTGCAACAAACTAAGCAACAATGTAGCACCCTGACTAACCCAAAAATGATCCAAACCTGGTGAATTACTCTCTGCAATCCTCAACAACGAATGCGACAAAATCCATTCAAGCCAACTCATAATCTCCTCCAAACTCCTATTTTTCTTCTCACAATGTCTCCATTCCAAAAACGCGTTCCTCCCTTCCATTGAATTATCGACAAATAAATTAGCTACCCCTTTAAACACATTACTAAACAGCGAAATCAACAGCTTCCCCTTGCTAAAACACCTCCCATTCCCATAACTCGCCACAAAACCCGCATCCTCCTCAACCACACTACAATTCATCACACACAACACTCTCAAACTCCGACTACACGACAATAACCTCGATACAGCAGACGGACCAATATCCGTCCTAGACACATCTAACCCTACCAAACAAGGTAACTTACTCCACCAATGAGACACTAAATCCCACTTCAAATTAGACGTTCCTGCAACCGATAAAAACTGTAAAGAACACACATTCCCTAATCTAACCTCATCAATTTTCAAACAATCCATAAATCCGACATCAATTAAACGACCACAATTACTCCCAAGCGAACTAATCGCTTCGGAATCAACCTCTCTTACACCTGACAATCTTAAGCTCCGCAATCTCGGGCAACACATACCGACTGCCCGGATCGCGTCACTACTAACCCGCTCACAGAAATCCGGCCCGAGCACGAGAATTTCCAATTCCTCGTGCCGGGCCGCGATAACTGACAGCGTAGCGTCGGATATTTTCCGACAATAATCCGCGGAAATTTCGCGAAGTTTCGCCGCGCGGAGAAGTATAACCGCGTCAGCTGACTCGGCGCCGCGAAAGCGGAGCCGAGTAAGCGACGAGCAGCGTGATGACAGCGACACCGCGGCGGCGGAGTCGAATTTATGAGGTCGGAGGTCAAGAGTTGACCATAGACACGTGGAGGTGCCGAGGTGGCGCCATGTCTGACACGTGGCGGAGAGTTGCGCCCTGTCTCGGTAGTTTAACAGAGAAAACAGGTGGATGACTGTGTCGTCAGGAAGTTTAGTCCAGTCCACATCATCGCCGTCGAATGCGGCGGCGACGGCGGAGTTCACGGTGTTTGTTGCGGCGGAGCTGACGGTGGTGGAGGAAAAGATGTCGGGGAGTAGGAGGGTGTTTTTGTCTTTTTTGGATACTTTCCGGCGAACACGTCGGCTCATTATATTATTACTTTATTAATTATTAATTTATTACTATTATTATTATTTATATCGGTTTTTAGAACATACGTTAGAAAAACCGCTTTTATTTAATTATTAAAAAGGGGATTAAGTGAGGGGGAGTGGGGGTTTAAAGAGGTGGAGGAGGAAGAAGGGAGAAAGGAGGAAGGTGGTGAAGAAGTGAATTGAATTGACCTTTAAGTGTGTAAACCGTATGCAATGAGATTTTGGAGGAAGATTGTCCAAATTGCATGTGTTCTTAATCGGCCTATGCTTTTTGTGTGCTGGCTCATGTTCGTCGTAAATTTAAAACGGATAATAATTCATATCATTAGATTAATATATGGAGTATGTATTTTGAGAAAATGAGTAGTTCAAGTAGAGCTGGCAATTAATGACACGACATGAACCTGACAAGAAATTAACAGGTTAGGTTTGAGGTTGAATGATCCATTTATGTAAGTGGGTCGACACAAACACGACACGATATTTAAATGGGTTGGGTTTGGGTTGAAGGGTTCATGACCTGTTTACATGTGACACGAACACGAACTTGACACGACTCGATCTGTTTGTCAGGTCTAAGTTCAAGTGGTAAGAGTTTTCTTATCCCGACTTTGAAGTTGGGGTTTGATTATCACCGGCGCACTAAGTATGCTCATTTGAACAAGAATAAAGATAGTATACGCTTGTCATTGGCAAGTATTTAGTTTTTGTCTCATTTAATTATTTGATATGGTTTAAATGGATACAATTTTATCTTTAAGTGTTCAAACCCTCTCACTTAAAATATACGATGTATTAAAATCCCATGACCATCCACAGTTCATTGATAATCGGACCACCTCGCAACCACTAGATCCAACCACTCTTTTAGTCCTTCACAGGCCATTAGTGGCTCTCGTTCCAAACCCCCTCGCCAACGACTAGGGGTGTTAACGAGCCGAGCTGAACCCGAGCTTGGTCTTGCTCGGCTTGTGCTCAAGAACCTGATACCGAGATTGTCGCAATCTCAATATACAAACAAATTTATAAACTCAATTACTATATAGCTAATGGTCGAGGTCGAACACGAGGATGGGCGGGGTGTACACTTAGTACGTTCAAGTCTAGTTTAGTCGGAAAAAATAGCGATTCGATCTAACAACTAAATAGATGCAAGCAAAGGATAGTAGAACTAGATAACACGAAATTGTAAAGATAATGACGAAAGTTAAGGTTTCCGAGTTCACCAAAGTAGGATAGGTGAGAAAGGGGGGATTAACAAGTAATGGGTAGTCAAATGGGTTAAGCTAGGTCACTAATCTCTTAGCTAACCTAAAGTCGGACACCTAGCTCTCGCCTCGGGCCACAACTCTTCACTAGCACACTAACAAGCATTCCTATTCATTCTCATTCAAAGAAATGACAAGCAAAGATAGATGAAAGCATGGATTCTCATTCACACATATCATCAAACACCTTGTGTGCATA
>JAOWBH010001482.1:0-16621 GCA_028566215.1 Silene coronaria
CTATGCAACATCGTATTTAATTTTTTGATAATAACATTCATGAACAGAAAAGAAATGATGTATGCTTGGTGATCGGTGAATCACATTATAATCTGTACAATTGCTGAATTGCATATAATTAAAATGGTACCTATTATTGGTATTTTATAATTTATATGGGAGAGTAGTCTTTTTTTTTCCCCTTTAAAATAGATGATAGGATTTTTTGCTTGCAACTATGTCACACCTACTTGGCTGCAAATGTGGGAGACGAATGAATGTTGGAGAGTTGACACGACTATTTTGTGAATAAGTTTTCATACTTTTCATCCTTAAATAACTTTTCACAATGTTGTGTTGGAGGGAGTGCTCTACATGCTGCCAAAGTTAGTGGTGAAGTAACATAGGAATTTTGGTAGGTTATTCTAAGCTTTCAAGAAACTACCATGAGCGTCAAGTGAGCTGGGTGATTCTTGAGTGTGTCTTTGTTCAAGTTACAATGATCTATCACTGATAACCCATCAACTTCGACTAAGACTTGTCAAGAAGATGTTTGTAACACTACGTCACTACTAGTCCTGAAAACTAGTTAGCACAATATATTTATAGGTAGTTCATTCCTTATTTGCAGACTCTTCTTTTTTCCAGAAAGAATTTGTGGACATTGTTGATGATCAAACTAGAGCTATCTAGATTATAGCCAAAGTAGGAAAGAGGAAATTGGATTACACTCATAAAGTTATATGTGCTAGGAGGACCTGGTCGCATGGTTAATGGAGGTGAGAGAGTTGAAGCGGCAACTCGATGCATGTATTTGCAGCTTCCAAATTCCTTAGTTGACATACAACTATGTTACTTAGACTCGGTTAGAAGTTTCCAACACGGGTGCGTGTCCAAACGTCGGACTCAGCTATTGCATGAAAATTTCTCACTTTTTTTGTCTAAGTGAAGTGTCCAAGTGGCATACCATGCCACAGTGTAAAGTGATGGACAGGATTGGACACAGTTGTGATGTAATATGAAGAGTCAGAGTAACATAGCATCCAATCATGAATTTGTAGAGAAGTCGTAAACTTCATACACGATTCCAGACTTATTGTCAACAAATTAATCCTCACTCTAATGTTCCAACTTCCAAATTGCTTACAGCAGTTCTCAATCAAAGACATTTGGTTTTCATTCACATTCTTTGTTACTGTAATACTCTATTCAGCACCTGTAACAATTGCATATGTTTAAGTCAACAAGAAAATTTTGAATACTTTTTATAAGTTAAGCATCAACAATTCTGATACCTGAGAATGGATTTTTGTTATAGGCAGGACATGTTCACATTGGACGTTTTCGAAGTACCACAAGGGTCAGGCTCTGGCTTCGTATGGGATAAAAAAGGTCATATAGTCACCAATTATCATGTTATTCGTGGCGCCTCTGATCTCAGGTTGGTCAGTTGACATTTCTTGTGAAAAGTCTTCAATTATGTTACTGCACTTTTTGGCTTATCTGTCTCTCTTGAGAATTTGGAGTTTCTACGTTATACTCTTATTTGTGTATATAAATTTTGTTTGTTTGAAGGTTCTATAGAGTGATTGCTAGTGTGATAAGAAGTGTGTCATCTCATACTGCGACTCGGTGCTGAGTGGATTGTGAAAGCTTGTTAAGTCAATTGTGCTGGGTGGAAAAAAAAAATATAATAGTGAAGTGAAAGAGAGTGCATTGAAATGCCAATAGTCTAAAATACAGAATGATAGTGGGAAACCCTTGTCATTTTATTCTTCTGCAGGGCACAATGTGGCTTTCTATATCATTTCTACTTCCTATGCCACATCTTTAGTGACCGCTTTTCTATTGCCTTTAGTTGTACAAGTATACATCTAAAGTCTATCATTGCCTTCAGTCATGTTTGTTGTTGTGCTCATATTTCAATCTGACCATGCTCTGGAGGAGTCTATCTTTGTACAACTCTTTTGCTCAGACTCATGTCGAAAGTTGGTATTAAGCAAAAGACAAATTTCCCTAAATTGCAAAAAGTGTTTCCCATAATAGCATGTGGTTTTGTTTTCCCTGTCTCTGATGTACCCGATTGTATATTGTTAAGCAATTGAAGGATTTGTATATCTAAGATATACAGGACATGGGAGTTCTGTGCACTAGAACTTCATAGTATGACAACAAATTAGATTTCCTTTATTTTACATTAGTCATCTGTAATAGAACTACAGCTACTTGATTCTATTGTGTTTATACTTTTATGGATCAACACGATATAAGCATCATGTTTGCTGTTGAATTTCATGGATTAAGTTTCTTCCATTGTGCCATGCTGGTTTACTGTTAAAATGATGTTAGTGATCTACAGAGTCACTCTTGCCGATCAATCTACCTACGAGGCCAAAATTGTAGGGTACGACCAAGACAAGGATGTTGCTGTTTTGGCCATTGATGCACCAAAAGATAAATTGAGGCCACTACCCATTGGTATATCTGCAGACTTGCTTGTTGGCCAGAAAGTCTTTGCTATTGGGAATCCGGTAAACTAGTTTAACCTACTGTGTTTCTAGAGCATGTTGGCAAGCATTTATTTAAGTGCTATGTTATATATATTCCAAGCTCTCGATGTTGGAATTTGTAAATGTGATCAAATTGAGAACAATGCAACAAAAATATTGATGTGATGGCTCGTACATAATGTTATCAATAATGCAAAAAGGGGGAAGGACAAAAATGGTCATACAATGAGATTGTGAAGGGTATGGGAAGACCTAGGAAAACTTGGATAAACCGAGAGTGATATACATCTACTTAGGATTGAGAAAATATGGTAACAGAGCGAAGAGGAGGGCAATATTTTATGTGATTGATTAATTTGACACAGATATGTGCCCATATAATTAGAATTCTAAAGTATTCCTGGACAGAAGGCTAACAGAAAAAGATGTGTCCATTAAATTTATGTGATTGATGGGCATGACAGAAAGATATGTGTCCAGCGATAGTTTACGTATTCCAAATTTCCAATTGCAAACGCTTTTGGCTGTGACAGGTCAAGTTGGAAGACGTACACTATTGCTGGACATAAGGGTGGGGGTCTTCTTTCTAACGCCAGTAGTGTTTTTGCAATTTGTTGTTGGACATTTATTTATCCCATTTTGACCTACTTGTATATCTGATGTTCGATGCAGTTTGGTCTGGATCACACTCTGACAACAGGTGTTATCAGGTAACACATCATTCATTGCTACGTTTGGGTCTTTGCAAGTGTCTTACATTTCTTGGATGAACCTAATACTTGAACTTTGTAGTCACTGATACTCAGCTTCAAGGATTGAATAGTTATATAGCCACTGAAGATCTCGCTTGAACTAAGTTGTTATACCCTTAAAAGTTAGCAGTTTACCCTGCAGTTAAGATCAAGGTCTGACAGTGAAATTTCATGCAGTGGGCTTAGGAGGGAAATCAGCTCTGCGGCTACTGGGCGTCCGATTCAAGATGTTATCCAAACCGATGCAGCTATAAATCCTGGTAACAGTGGAGGCCCTCTTCTTGACAGTTCTGGAAGCCTCATTGGGATCAACACAGCTATATACTCGCCTTCTGGTGCATCTTCTGGAGTTGGATTTTCAATTCCAGTTGATACTGTAGGTTATCATCTATGCCTTCGTTGGTGACTAAGGAGAAAACGATGCTTTCCTTTCTCTTATAATCTGCGTTATTTTTCAGGTAGGTGGCATTGTAGATCAGATAGTCAAATTTGGTAAGGTCACTAGACCTATTCTCGGAATCAAGTTTGCCCCGGATCAATCGGTCGAACAACTTGGCGTTAGTGGGGTGCTTGTGTTAGATGCTCCTCCTGAGGGTCCCGCTGGGAAAGCGGTAAGATCGATACTCAAACATGGTCAACTTCCATGAAATACTATGCCAATCTCGTTTTAGCCATTTGAATTATCTTTTTGGTTAATGTAATTGCAGGGCCTTCTGCCTACAAAACGAGACAGCTATGGGCGACTTGTATTAGGTGATATCATAACGTCAATCAATGGGAAAAAGGTCAGCAATGGTAGCGATTTGTACAGAATTCTTGACAGCTGCAAAGTAGGGGATAAGGTATACTCGTGATCTTGGTGTTTTTGAATACTTGAAATCCAAGGTCTTTGCTAATTGTTTGCTTAAATCTTTCAGGTTATTGTTGAGGTTTTGCGAGGTGACCATCAAGAGAAGATACCCGTTACCCTGGAACCGAAAGCAGATGAGTCATGATGAATTGATACTCGTAATTGCTATGTAATGTGTCTTCATTATACATGAGCCTTGTAATTGTACAAAATATTTTGGTGGTAAATATGAATGATATGTTTTGTTGCGAGTTGGCGTACATATAGAAATTTTAGTCAACTATATCAAGTTGATAAAAGGATCCAATTACAACTTAGAAGAAATGCCAGATAACGCATGACACTAACAGTGACAAACTTAGCAGGCGTGACATTGCATGTTTGTAGTCCTTTTTCTTCTACTCCTTCCGCCCCGTTATTTATTTGCCTTTGATTCAAATAGCTCTTACAAAGAATAAAAAAAGGACAACCAAATGAACTTTGTTCAACCAGTCTGAATTTTGAAGACCCAACGATTAACAAACATATGTGACAGCTCTAATTTGCTGAGAATACTTAATCCTGAGTAACATAAATTACACTCGAATTATTGGAATTGCAATGAACAATCAAAATAGCTTTTAAATTCTTACTCAATAGGGTAGGTATTTTAAGCACATAAAGGACTAGACTTGCCATGTTAGAGTCGTGGTCCTGGTGGAGGGCCAAAAGTAAGTAAAACAATCATACATTCATACCACACGCCTGAGTTGTAATTATTGTGTAAGACGATTTTATTACGTAGATAAAAAATAACTCCGTTATTAACAATAAATGTACGGATTTTTTTAAGAAAACTGACCATCTTACAAGGTAAGACCATCTTACTTTATTTTATAGACGAGTTTTTATAACGTGTACTCTAATGACAGTATAACACATATTAATAAGATGAATATAAAAAGATTTCCAACATATTCTCATGAAAAATGCAAGAATAAACTTAGTTTTAATGTTTTACCGTAATTAACGAGAATATCTTATAAATCTTTCCATATTTAAGGCACACGTTCGAGATTTGTTTTAAATTTTAACCTAACCATAATCGATCCGAAAAATCCATATTTGGGGGTTGGGAAGAGGCAAAGGGCAAAGGGCAATTGACGGCAATCATAATAATTCATATGGATTACTAGTACTAATATAACATCGACTTTCTCCGCACTTGTATATTTTTGTTTGCCTTGAATTGACCTCGTTATACAATACGCATACGCCTTCAGTTCCGAACCTCATCTCTCAATCTTTACGTCTAACTTCACCCCCAACTTTCCTTTAGATCTTCATTTACAATGGTACGCGATTTTTCATTCCCTATTTTACTCTCTTTGTTTTGTTTCTTTCTATTCAATTTTATTCAAGAATTATTCTGATTTTGATGTTCATGAATTTCTACGATTCAATTGGATGTTTTCTCAAACATCTAGAATTGGATTTGATTTTTCCAAATTCAATTTTCTAAGATCCATTCTGAATACATTTTATTCCATACTTAATAATCCCTCCATCCCAATCATTTGTTTACCTATTTTAATCAAAGGTAAACAAATAATTGGGACGGAGGGACTAATCTCATATAATTAGTACTCCGTATGATTTATGTTCACAATTTATCTATAGTTTGATCGAGAATTAAGCATTAATCTGAGTCTAAGTTGTTGTTTTTGGCATGATTGTACAGTATAAGGTTACATCGAGGTCGATGCGCCAGGCACCTGCTAAATTAATTCGGCAATTTTCTCACGATGTTCGCCAGTCTGTTGAGACAGTTGAAGGTATGCTGGACTTTTACTTACACTTTCCCATTGGTCGCACTTGAAACCGTTGTATAAATCATTATTGCAGTTTGTAAAATCATTATTGTAAAACACCTGCATCTTCCTAGGGATGATTTAGATTTTACAATTGAGGCTCGTCCAAAAACCGCCTCAAATGAGATTTTGTATTTGTAGTTCCGAGTACTACCTTTTCTTACATTGATATCATGCCATGTCTGCTTTGACCACTAAGCATTCCAAACCTAGTTATAGTTACCATTTCATTTTGTCACGTTTGATTTATTAGTATACCTTGTAATCTAGTACCTAATGTGCTATGTGAGCTTGGACACTATGACCTAAAATTGTTAGCTTCGCTGTTCTGTAGTTGGTAGTTACTTGTTTTGTTTAATTAGCTTGTGGACCATGAGCTGTCTTGTAATTGTTGGGTTGGGTTGGGTTGGGTTATTCATATGCACTGTGTGTGGGTCTAAGGCAATTCCAAATATGGGAAATCCCCATGCGCTTGTGATGCACACTTTTACTCTTCCCTCTACCCACTCACCAACCGCAGCTAGTCACACACTCCATCCCACCCAACCACCATAAGTCACCCATACACCCACCCCCACACGTTTCACCAGACCAAATCAAACCCACTGGAGAACTCTGCTAGCCTCACACGTCTGTTGGAGAATGTCGAAAACAGCCAGAAGTTTGCCGGAGAATGCTGAAAACAACCAGAAGTGTGCCATAAAACTTCGCCCAATCAGAATCAACGATCCCTACCCCTGACAAACACCGTCTCTCCCCCGTTGGAACATCACTCTCACCCCGTCAAAAATCATCCCCCGCTCTTGAAACACCATGGCCCACCCTAAAAAGTCCCTCTCCCACCCTCAATAATTCTAGAGGTTATGAGGGTGGAAGAGAGTAGTTGAAGGCGGGGCCTGGTGTATTGAGGATGGCGACTGGTTTTCAACGGGATGTGGTTGGTGTTCGTCTTGGTGTAAGTGGTGTTCGCCGGAGTTGGGATGGTACTTATACAATTGTCAATTCATATTAATGGTCTACTAATGAGATTCTAATTTTCTGATTTTTGATGTATGAGTGTAGCGTTGTAGCCCTGTAAGGATGTCATAAATTTATACCCCACCCCCAAACAATCAGGTCCAGAACGTGCCCCAAAATGTTTGGTTATGAAGGCAGTCATATGTGCACATTTTGGGACAAAAAGATGAAATTTGTAATAGGGAAAGTTTTTTTTTTCCTTCCATATGCTTAATGTCAGACTATTGATTATCATAAATTTCTTTCTTTTGTTGAAAATAATCTGCAGCTCTTTTCACCGAGAGGCAGTAGTGTTTAAAAACATTGGTAATCAACAGAATTGAAAGAGATCTTAACTCATTTATCCTGTGTGGCAAATTATGTCTGCCACTTTACCTCTTTTTTTTCATGTTTGACAAAACCTGCAAAAACTTTGGTCGTTTTTGCAATTGTCCAGCGTCACTTTTTGTTGCCATCCTTTAGACCAACTTTATATTGTATAAGACTAATCACCTTTTTTTTTTCATGGACGTGGTTATATCTTATGTATTCCATCTGTGCATATGAATGTATGAACCAGATGCTTTGAAGATCAATTATAGGCAGCATATGTCTTCCAGTAGATGTAGTGGAAGCAGATACAGCATCAGGCATTTTCAAAGGGTTTCTAACTCTGATTTTCTTATGGTTAGTGGTTTTGTTTATCTCCTGCTGTCCTATCTGATCCGTAGTATCTGTTTTGTGATGCATTTATGCATGGTTATATTGCCACATTACTGAATTTATTTGTGCCATGTAAAGCCACCAACTGTGGGAGTTTCTAGAAGAAATATTACAAGCATGAGTCTAAAGATGGGAGCTACGGAAGTGCTGAGTAAAAAGGACTTCAGGTATGATCTCATTCTGATTGGCCTTTTCCCCTGATTGTTAGGTTGAGGATGCTACTGCTTAATTGAGTAGTAACTTAATTGTTACTGTTGGGGTTGCTTCCTCACACCTTTTCCATTGCTAAATAAGTTTCTTTTCTATTTGTTGAAGCTTGAATTTGCAGCTGCGGACACAAAGGAGCTACTCTTCTAGTGCAGGTATACATTTTTTTGTCCTCGGGATCTTTACTATTTTCTTATTCTTTTGATAAGACTTTGTAAGAACTTCTAAACGTTTTAATAGCTTTATTGGCCAGCCTCATAACTTGGGGTGATGTTAAATTCTCTATCCAAACCAAGACGGTTTTGTGTCTGTTGTGTAGTGTGTTTGTACTTTTGTGGAGTATTTCCAAGTAGTTGTAGCGGAACTAGTGTGTTGTTGGATTATCATTTGCCCTTTTTTATGTACATTTATTTGAAAGTGTATTTAGATTAGATGTCCGGATGAAACTTCTTCCGATTGACTGTAGTCTTGTCTTATTTTCAAGTTTACAAGTTTGACGCCTGCTTTGATGCTGGTTGTTCAAGTGAAGCTAAGGCAGTTATTCTTCTGTATGCATTAGAAACCTTTAACAATTTGACATTGTGACATCAACACTTTCGGGAACTATATGGTACTGGTATGCTTCCCCAGTATATGGAGATAGGAAGGGTGATG
This sequence comes from Silene coronaria, assembly GCA_028566215.1. NCBI lineage: Eukaryota > Viridiplantae > Streptophyta > Magnoliopsida > Caryophyllales > Caryophyllaceae > Silene > Silene coronaria. The sequence goes on from JAOWBH010001482.1 coordinate 8,522, forward strand.
CCACATTCTGTTATGGCTTACTGCATGATGTGATTTACTTTAAAACGAAAGTGTTTTCTGACATCTTGCTACATAACTTCATGTATGACAATCATGATATCAAATTTGGGTTGCACCACCACGTTATAAAATTTTTTAAGGTTATCATGAGCCACTGCTACATTTATTGGCCGCATTTTGAGGTGCGACTTTCCCAATTGGGCCACGACAAACCGATTTTGAGATCAAGACTTATGACCATGTTGGCGAATGATACTTTTTACTTTGCTTCTATCATTGAGGCTGATTATTTTATTCAGTTGGCTTGTAATTTTCTGGAAGAAGTTTTTTATGAGATCATTACCCCAAGATTTGAATTATTTTCAGACTTGCCTCCGCACCAAGAAATCGGGATGCCTTCTCTTTCTCCAACCATGACAGAGGTAACTTCCTTTATGCTGTGTTTACACCTCTCTTTACACAAGGGAATATGCTATATGTGATACTTGATGACTCGAATGTGATGCAGGGAAATATTGCTAAATGGTTGAAGAAAGAGGGAGATAAAGTCGCCCCTGGTGAAGTACTATGTGAGGTCGAAACAGTAAGTACTCTCCTCTTTCCTTGTAACTATGCTTTTTATGTTCACTCCAAGCTGTGAAATAATTTTACTCCTTGCCCAACACAAGGATAAAGCGACAGTGGAAATGGAATGCATGGAGGAAGGTTATATTGCCAAGATAGTTCGAGGAGATGGCTCTCAAGGAATTCAAGTTGGCGAGGTACTAAAATCTATCTTCATAATCAATTTGTATTTATTAAGATTGACCTTTATGTGCACATCTGAGTTATTTAGGTGTTTGCGAATGTGACAGTTTTTCCAGTGTATGGTAGTTTACCAATTTCATCATGAGTTGTTTTTTTTATTGACATGAAATGCTCTCAGACTAGAAGTCTAGAACACCACTCATCTCATCTTTAAAAACCATGTTCAGAGCCCATTTTCTGTTCATTGGATATTGCAACGTCATTTTGCATATCTGTGGATAGTTTGTAAGTAGCAAAAAAATGGCACAATGAGCTCTCCGACTCACCATTTTGCCAGCGGCTCAGCGGTTATTTTGCATCCTCTTCCTCTCTGTAGGTTCCATATACTTATAATGTACTAGTACATTGATCAGATCCCCTAGATATCTTGGATATTTAAACCCATAAACGCTCTTTATTTTCTGAAATTCAATATGAACGGTTAGACAATCATAAGGTAAACAACATTACATTGCATGCTTCTTTCTCACTACATCCCTTGCTATGCTAGGGAAGAAGAAAATTTTGTTGCGAGGGGGATATGGAGGGAAGAGGAAAAAAATTTGTTGGAGGATATTGAGGATAAAAATAATGCTGTTTTTGCTGAGGGAATAGATAAGTTGATGGGCTGGTAGGTGAGGGCGGAAGATATGAAGAGAGAGAAAATGGTTTGGGGTGGTTATGAAGAAATGTGTTAAACTTATTATGTAAAGATCGAGTATAGATGTTTTGAAATCACTTGTCAAAATAAAAAATAGAAGAATTGTAATACAATAGTTTTAACAATCTTATCAACCACACGAATGTTCCATCTAATTATTCTTTGCAAAAATGAAACCAAGGGGTGGCTATGGTACTATGGAAAGAGCTCAGAGTCTCAGACCATAGTGGTACCCTTAAAGTCCCCACAATTTTTTAATAATGTTCATAATGATTACGACTTGTCAAATAATTTTTTCCATTCGACCTTGGCTTGTTTCTGTGTGCTGTTTTAGGTGATTGCCATCACCGTTGAAGAGGAGGAAGATATTCAAAAGTTTAAAGATTACTCTCCTTCAAAACCTGAACCTGCTGCTGCTGAAACTCCTTCACCTAAAGAAGAACCAGCTCAGCCACCTGCCAAGCAACCAGAGCCAAGCTTTTCAAAGCCTAGTCAGAAAGCATCAACCGAGGATCGCATTTTTGTTAGTCCTCTTGCAAAGAGCTTGGCTGAAGATAACAATGTGAGCTATGAACTAGAACATATTTGTTGACTTTCTATTTCTTTTGTTCTAGCAGTTTTCAAATCTCTAACTTGTGTTTTTGTCTTTTGCTTTTACCTTTGGCTATGAAGGTACCTTTATCAAGCATCAAAGGAACCGGTCCTGATGGGCGTATTTTAAAAGCTGATGTCGAAGATTTCTTAGGTAATGTGTAATCTCGATCAAGAAGAAAAATGTGCTACTTTTTATCGCCAATTTTGGAATTACCTCTATCATACAGCTCTGCATTGCTGTGATTGTTCGTTAGTATTCTGTCACCCCACTTATTTACCTAGTACATCCCTAACCGGCCGTAGTTAGAGCTCAAGAACCTAGATATCTGCCTTACCGGTGAAAACACAGAATTTGGAGTCTAATGAGCAATCAAATGAATAGCCAAATAGTCAACGCTTTGATAATAATGCGCAAAGTCTGGGAGTTTCTAAACAGACACGGGTCAGGCACTTAATAATGCATTTGCATGTTTATTATTTGGATATTTTCACCCAATTTCTTTCCATCTCTATGTGCAAGGTCTTGCATTTTAGCTAAACTGATACGGCCATGCGGGTGTTAAATTAAATTCAAACAAACAGTTTGTCAAAAGCATGATGATGATTTTTTTTGTCTATGTGCAGCTTCCAGGGGCAAGGAATCAGCAACACCAGTACGTAAAGCTGCTGAAGTGTCTGGTCTGGACTATTCAGATATTCCTCATTCTCAGATAAGAAAGGTAAATGCTGGTTTCGATATTCCATCATCATTATCTTTTTTTCTTTAATGGTTCTGGACATGTTGGCTTTTGTCACAGTAGTGTTGTAGATCACTGAAGCAATGGCAAAGCTGTGTACATTGTTGGTTCTAAACTCTAATTATTATCTTGTCAGATCACGGCTTCACGGTTGTTATTGTCGAAGCAAACCATTCCCCACTACTACTTGACAGTTGATACATGTGTTGACAAACTTATGGAGTAAGTATTTTTTTTTATTTTTTTTTACTGTGCTCTTACCGTCTAAGTGGCTGATGTTATAATGTTATCTTACCTCGGTGTTATGTCCCGTAGATTGAGAAGCCAACTAAATTCATTACAAGAGGCTTCTGGGGGAAAGCGAATTTCTGTCAATGATCTCGTAATTAAGGTACTTGCAAGTACTGCTACTGTTTCTGGTTCACACAGTGATTCGTAAATCATAAATTTTGTTATGTTTTTTATTTCATGAAGGACTCACAGAGTCACTGTTCTCTACTAGAACCTAATTTATAACTGCTGTTTGTAAGTTGGTAGCAGCAGGCTAGCTGTGGTCTTGGCAATTTGTGACGAGGAACAATTTATGTTTTCCCTCACATTTAAGAAGTTTTATTTGAGGATTCGTAGAGCACTTAAAGTTGAAGGCTCTTAACAATGGTTGGTGGTACCTTGTTTTACAAAATGTATAATAGTGTCTTATAGGTGGCCATAGTATTGTTTTAAGCCTTCATCTCAGAATCAGACCCTGTGGCTTCTTCTCAGGATCGGATCTCTCTCGTTACATTATAGATGTTGTCAATGCACCCAGTGACCTGCATGGTATTAAATTTCGTGAAACTTGGATCTAGGAATTGGTAGCCATGGCCCTACCGCTGTCATTGCGCTATGCCCATAAACTGCCTCAGTTCTGAAAATGTAGTCACTTTATCACTGTAACCTTTACGATAACTAGATTACCATGTCACATCCCAGATCCAATGTGATGAATTTAGCAAACTTTCAGTCCTTCAGTAAACTCGGAAATATGTCACGCTAAAAAAGGTTTCATTTTGGCACTATCTACCATTTGTTGCAACCTTTCGCCAACTTCCTCTCCTGTATATTTAATGTTACTGTTTTAAAATTTGTCTATCGGCTGTAGTTTGTTTTGCGACGGATATGCTAAGTCTTGTTGAATGTGAATGCAGGCTGCTGCCCTGGCGCTCAAGAAAGTTCCACAATGCAACAGTTCTTGGACCGACGACTACATACGCCAGTGAGTGTAAAAGTTTGAGTGCTGCTGATTCTAATGTAACTTGGTTTTGTAGGTTGTTTTCCTTTTCCTGAACAAGAAGACAATGAGTAATTTTTTTGGGTGCAAACAGGTTCCACAATGTCAACATCAATGTAGCAGTGCAAACTGATAATGGTCTATACGTTCCAGTGGTCCGGGTCAGTGACAAATTCCTCGATTGCAATTACGATAACAAAGAATTTCAAAGATTCAAAGAAGATTGAATGCATCCCTAATAATGTTTCTTTGTAACCTATGCAGGATGCTGACAAGAAAGGCTTGTCTAAGATTGGTGAGGAAGTCAAAAATCTGGCACAAAAAGCCAGAGATAATAGCCTGAAGCCAGAAGATTATGAGGTACACGTTTTTGCTGTTATTAAGTGTCCTAAAGGCTGACGCATATTGCTCTGATTTTTTGTATGATTCTCGGTCATTTTCGCTGTAGGGTGGTACATTTACCGTCTCGAACCTTGGAGGTGCATTTGGAATCAAGCAATTCTGTGCCATCGTTAATCCGCCACAAGCAGCTATTCTGGCTGTTGGAGCAGGTAAGATACTCACAGTATCACAGTTCACATGTAGCTCTCTTTCCGCAAAAAGTAATATAATACTCCATCCCTTCACATATTGTCCGCTCTTGACTTTGGTGGCCAAGCAATATCTACCTTATACATATTTTCCACAATTTTCAATAGTTAAAAAATAAGGATGATTTTGAAAATATTTTTTTGATGAACATGACAAGTTACGTGGCATCTCTTCATAATTTTCATCAAATCGCCTATAGCTGTCTTTTAGAGGGATATATTATTTACGACGATGTTTCCAATTCTAATGGAGCCAAGACTCTCCCTATTCTTTGGTTCTGGTCTGCTGGATTGCGATGGAATAAAGTATAATGGCTTACTAAACTGTTAAGTTTTTTTGTTTTCTTAACACTATTGCTGCGTACATATGCCATATGATGTAATTCTCGGCTCAATTTTCATCATGAGTTGAGGACTAGTTACTTCTTTTTTGTTTTGTTTTTTTGTGAAATACAAGATGCATATTTGATTTGTTACTGGGTCAAAAAAATCATGAACCTTGAGACACTGGTAATGTTGTCATTGATTAATGATTATAGTATCAAACAAAGAGTGCTGATTATCTAATTTGCCCTTGTGTAGCCCAAAAGAGAGTTGTACCTGGAATAGATGATCAATTCAAGTTTGCTTCCTTCATGACTGTTACACTAAGTTGCGATCATCGAGTCATTGATGGTAAGCACTGCGTAGCATTGTTAATATTTTTTGACCTCCATTAATTATAATGTAATTGTTGTTTCATTTAATCTTAAAACCTCTTAATCACTCCATTGTCATGTGCAGGCGCCGTTGGTGCAGAATGGTTAAAAGCATTCAAAGGCTACATCGAGAATCCAGAATCTATGATGCTTTAAACATTAAATAGTTCCCTTTCATTTCCATTAAAATGCTTCCTTTCTCGATGAATGATTGAGGGTTTTCAGAGTTCATAATTTGTTTTTTTGACACGATGACGTTGCAATAAGTCATGGCAACTTAGGCTCTACTTTAGAAGGATGTTCAGTTTTGTAATAATTGGAAGTTTTGGGCCATATAATGAAACAAACTTGACAGAAACATATTTACCTTGAATTTGTGGTAAATATTGATTGAAGAATTAAACATCTGTCCCTTCTGTACTGGCGTACATTCTGAGTATTCCGAAATAAGGAGTTAAATCACTGCAATGACATTTTACCTATACTTCTGTAATACTGTATAATACCAACTAAAAGAGGGCACATAAAGAGCGCTGGTCGAAGACTGGCTTCGGGGTTGTTTTGGATTCCACTTAAGAAGATATGAAGCTTTATCAGGCAGCGATCCAGTTACAAAAATCGACAATCTGAGCCAGAGTAACTGCTTACAAAAATTGACAATTCGAGCCAGAGTAATTGCTTTTGGTGGATATTCCAACGTAGTGTAGGTAATATTTCGACGTTGCCCTGAAAACGTGAGATGATCGTGTGTAGTTTGTAATTACATTTTATGATGATCATGATTGCCAACTTCTGCTTATTTATTTTAGATGGTGAGCTAATCAATGGTGTTTTTTAAGGACTTTCTTGCAGTATTTATTAAATATCAAGCAAATAATTTAACATTTAAGTATATATAAAACTTAACCGGTGTACCTGTGTTTGACACCTAGGTAGCACGGACACTCCTCCTAACTAGCCGTTTTGTGTCGGACACCCGACACTCGTCTGGACACATGCCTAAACATGTTATAGATTAGACGAGGAATAAAATGTCAAAAGAGATGATTAAAAGATGTATTTGGGTGGAAAATGAGAATTAGTTATGGTAAAGGTCAAATTTTACCTTCAGCTATCTAAACTTGATATCAAATACATTACAAAAATAAAATAATATGTTATTTATAACCATAAAATATATATTTAATTAAATTTAAATAGCGTGTCTCGTGTCCTAAATTTCATGGGATGTCGTATCATGTGTCCGTTTTGGTACTACCTAGTCTGACACTGACACTCGTGAGACACGTGACTAAACGTGTTGGATACCTATAAAGCCGTGTTTAATTTTCTTCATTTATTTGGGCACATGTCCATGAGATTTGGAAACATTTTGAACACGTCTTCTCAAACGGAATCAAGGTGAATTTAAAGTGAATAATATGTGTTGTTTATAGTGAAGCTTGGCGAGGAACTGAGTTTAATTGGGGGGTGAGTAGAGGTGACCTTCAGCACAGGCCGGCCCGGCCTTCGGCTCTTTCAGCAGACATCCCTGGCCTGGTCCGGGTCTCATTTTTCCCTGCCTGACCCGTCCATTTTAGGGAAAAAAAACAAAAAAAAAGGTTAGGCCCGCCAGCTCGACCCGCCTCGGGCCCCGGCCCGAGTCAAGCATATTCCAGCCCGGCCAAGCCCGACCCTCCCGCTTGGCTTGGCCCGGGTTTAACTAGGATAGCCCGGCCCGGCCCCGAGCCCGGGCAGAGTACAGGTCTAGGGGTAAGTGATGTTGTTTAAACGAGTAACGAGATGTCGAAAGATATTTATTACTCCGAAGAAGATGTATTTAAGACTTAAGTGAGAAATGAGAATGACTTATAGTGAGTGTAAACACCACCATAAGGACCTAAACTATCACAAAATATAGTTATAAGGACCTCAACTTAGATTGTGTAGCTTTAAGGACCTCAAATTGTTATTTTGACCAAAATACTCTTGCCTAGGTAAATAACAATTTGACGTCTTTAGTGTATTTTGCAACTGTGTAAATTCATTGCATTCTTCTTTTGTAGTCTTCACTGTTTAGTGATATTTATCAGTCTTCATTGCATTCTAGATAAATAACAAAGTGTAAATTCATTGCTTTCTTATTTTGTAGTGTTGGTAGATTTTAGTTTGATCGAACACATTTATCAAATTGAATAAATAACTCGTGTTGTAAATTTATCTTGATAAATACATGTTGATTATTTTCAAAATATTATTTTGAATGAACTATAAATTTTTAGTGTGAATCAGTGAATTTGACACTATTAACACGAAATCCTACCATATATAAGATCATCTTACAATAATTTATTATAAAACCGTTTCAATGTATAAAAAATTCGAGCTTATTTTTTCTTACTTATTTTGACGACACTGATGGTACCTTATCCCTTTTTAATATAGGTAATCCATTTTATAATGTTAATACATATTTTATCGTATGTCGTTATATTACAATTTTTGGTACTCGTTTCCTATCATAATTATAAAATTTTTAGTTAATTAATATGTTACGGAAGAGTCTCACAATAATTTATCGTAAAGACGATTATATATAAGAGTACTTGCTCATTATTTACTACGTAATAAATATGTTAAATATTGCATTTAACAAAAAAAAATATAATTGGATCTGTTCGTTAAAAATTAGTCTAAGACTCTAAGATAAATTATTTTATGTTTTAAATATATTTTGGGCTTTAAAATTGAGTTGTACGTATATCTAGCAATGTAGGATGGAAAC
>JAOWBH010001591.1:0-16611 GCA_028566215.1 Silene coronaria
ATATTTTTTAAAGGAAGAAGGGCAAAGTTGGAATGTTGGAAATGAAATTAGGGGCGGTATGAGTAAAATAGGGGCGGCATTTAGCAATTTTGTTTTCTTTTTGTTGTCAAAAAAAAATTTTAAAAAAATAAAGAACCTAGCAGCTTAAGAAAAATATGAAAATATAAGAATGATACGGAAAAGATCCGGTTATTTAAAGAAGACTTGGCAAAAGTCAGATTATTAATATTACATTTTCTTAAAGTTAATCAACCAAGTCAAGAAGGGGAAACAGCCATATAAGGGCATTTACCAACACCAACTACAGAACATAGTGAAGCATAATTATTAAGAACCAATGTTAACAGAAATGTTGAATCTGTAAATCTGGGAATCTGAGATCTCTATAACATTTACAGTTAAGACTATCAATTGAGACGAGGGCTTCAGCTTGAAGCTTATTATCAAAAGAAAATTACAAGAACCGACAAAACAGAAGAGACGCAAGAACTATACAAAACTTCTATGGCTCTACCCTATCCTACAGGAGATGATGAAAATGCCCCTCAAAGGCTCATTGTATCTTCAGTTGTCCGACATCCCCCTAAAGACTCTTCTACCAAAATCCCTGCAGTTATCTGACTGTACAATTGCTCTAGGTGATGGAATATACAGCCTCTTTCTGCTACTAAATATTCTATTATTATTACTGTGCTGTACACGAAAACCTGATGACAGGCACTGGTTGCCGTGAGGCATCAGGAAGGGCCTTCTTATGTTCACTTTTCGACTTTGTTTTGAGCTTTAACACATATTTCTTCAGATCTCTGCAAATTGCATACAAAAGATTGCTCATTCACACAACTCATGTCAAGTGCCACAAATTGCAAACCAGAAAATCGGGAGGTGACAATTAGTGGCGGATTTGGAGCAAAAACTATGGGGCATCAAGCAATCAACCATTGAACGTGGGGTGGGCAGGCAAGTGATAGTTTACGAACTAAAATGTACACCACCCATTCCGGAAAGTAGTTTATATTTTCCTGCTTAGGTCGTTCAATTAGATTGTTTGCATTTCTACTTTAGGCAAGATATGTTCATCTAATAGAATATTATGCCCCTGACTATTTTAAAGACCAACTCATGTAGACAAGTGGTTCCATGCTAATCGCAATCAGTCAGTCAACTGAAAAATGTATCACCAACCCTACCGCTTTGTACTCTTCCTAAGACACTACTATCCACCTTTATTACGGGAGTCCCCCTCAATAAGAGATTTTCTCCCCATATTTCAAAAAAAGTACAAATAAATAAAACCACGAAATAAATAAAGAAAAAAGAACATACAAGCATCGAGGAACATAGCAATTGCTGTCTTTACATCTTCGACAATGCAGCATCAGAATAAACCACGTCTTTCTACAATGATGACATCCACCGGAAACTCGAAGACTACAGGCATGTGCATGGGAAAAGAGTCTTCTAAGAAGTGAGCATTTCGAATAAGAACAATTGGTCTGGCAGCGTGAAGCATGCAATAAAACATCCAGCAACTCTCTGACCTGCAATGAGAAACACAAGTATAAGCACGTTTACCTAACTATCTACAATTCAAAAAAATACACACGCACGCACACACACCCAAAAGCTAGAATGAAGGTACAACCCAAGATCTAATTGCCAAACTTGAAGACTCGTCAGATATTGAACTTCTAAAGCGAAAATTTCTGACAAGTGAAGCTGACTTGTCTCCCATAAAAAACATTACCCCAGTGCCTAAAAGGGCCCCCGTCCATGGCAATGTAAGGTGGTTAAATGTATGCACCCTTTTCCATGTGTCAAAAGCACAAAAAAGTTGTTCAGGAATAATCCATAACAAATACTCTTCAGTTGACAGTTTAGCAAGTCATTTATTCAATTCTATCATACAACAAAGCCCAAGTATAGTGGGTTCTTAGTACTTACCATTTCAGCTAATCTACTTCCCACACCAGAAATAACAGGTGGGCGACAAATCAAAGTGTGAACATGACAACAAGCATTGCTTCTCTGATGGCACGTGCTGCAAACAATAAAATCAGGGCACATCTCGCAAGTCCATTTTGGGTTATTGGCACCTATACACTTGAGGCACAAACTGCACGTGGTCCCAATACTGAACTCATTTTGATTGTGCAAATGATACAAAATCATCATAGAGGAGTGTTTTGCTCGACGGAACGTGTCGAACTGATAATGATTCCCCTGACAGAAGTTTAGGAAGGCGTGTCTGTTCTCTAAGAAACAATTGTTCATAATGGCATCATTATCCTCTGTATCAACAGGGACGTCATTAACCGTTTCCTGATAGAGTGCGTGTTTTTGACCACAGCTAGATATGTGTGATTCCGCTTCCCCAGAGTACTGCTCTTTGTCATGGCACCTGTTAATCAGGAAGGTTATTTCTCAAAAGTATACGCAAGAAATTCCTGTAAAGCTAACCAAAAAAAAGACATAATCAACAGAAATTCCCATTTCATTAGCACCAAAATAGCACGACTCTCTGAAGTTTTAAACCGTGAGACAAATGGACTACAGCTGTAACCGCAAAAGATACTATTATAGATAGAGCATATCTATAAAATTATCTTGGTCTAGATATAGGAGCCACTTCAGGCTATGTAACATCCAGGTCTCAGAACATAATGAATCGGAACAATTCTCCAATCAAATAAGTAAACTGTCTATATTGAACTCTCTTTCCAACTGCACCCCTTAACATAAATATATGAAAGTTGACCAAGTCAGATAGTTACCTTTCACAGAGCTGATAGTTTTTGCACTGATGACAGAACCTTCTCTTCCCTGACAATATCACTTCATGACAGTGACTACAAACATACTGTAGGTAAACAATGATGAAGTCTTCTTTGGCATACGAAATACTTTGCGCTAGCTTTCAAAAAGAAAAACAATAACAATCACAAAAGATTAGGAATGTTGAAGAGGCGCAGAAGTATGATCAAGATATTTAGAAAACTAATTTTGTGAAGTATGATAGTCAACACTAAGGGGCTGTTTGGTTGGGGGTCTAAAGGAAAGGGAAAGGGAATCAAAGATAATGATTGCCTTTGTTTATGTTTGTTTGACACAAACAAAGGGATTGTATTCGCTCCCTTACCCCCAAACTCCTCTAACTCCTTAAGCCTCACCCGCCAAGGGAATGGGATTCCCTTTCCCCTCCAATCCACTTATCCACCTATCACCTCATTCATCACCACTTAACTGTGGCCATTGCCACAACAGCCTCCCTGTCACCACCTCATTGCTTTGCCGTTGCCATCCCCACCTCTAACAATTACCACCATCACGATAGCCTTGCCATCCCCGCCCACCTTTAACACCCACCACCATCAAACCCATCACCACCACAAACATCTGTCACCCACAACTCCCCAGCCGTCGTCGCCAGCGTTCCCCTGCCTCAACCGTCGTCGTCGGCGTTCCCCTGCCTCACCCATTGTACTATTAAAAAGACCCTTTAATATTATTTACTCAATATCATTTATTGGTCCATGGCTAACATATTCCATAGCCAAGAACAGATCGTTGTAGCTTTTGATAATTTGAAGCAATAACTTTGGGGGAAAGAAAGCCAGACAAGCAAACATTACTTACATGGATTTGAATTCAAAAACTATTGAGTATTGAATTGGATTGTTGATTCATTAAAATTATAGACGTGCATTAATTTAGAGTTGTCTATGGCGGGTTGGGCAGGACAAGCACCAACAACGGTGGCAATGTTGCCGGCACCGGCGACCATTGATGGTGAGGGTGGAGGCTATCTTGGTTGTTTGTGGCGGGGGTTGGTGATGGAGGATAAAGTGAGGGGTGGTTGGGTTTATTATTAATCATTCCCTTCCCTTTGATAAATTAAAATGAACCAAACAATGAACTAAATTTGGGGTAATCCCACTCCTTTCCCCTCCTTTCCCTTTCTTGAATCCATTCCCTTACCCTTGGATGAACCAAACGTCCCCTAACAGTCATCTCCAATAAAATAAAATAAAATAAACAAGAAAAGAAAAATAGATATCAAGGCAGGATGCAGGAAAAATACCAATTTAACTTAACATGATCTTCAAACCATTAAACTATTAACTAATACCCAATAGCCCAAGTTAAAGTATCAAAGAGGAACACAAACTAACCGCTTGCATTAATAGGATGTCTTTCGCCTCACGAGCAGAAGGATTTGTGTGACCCATAGCTTTGAGACTCCTCCGAGTCATTTTTTTAATCTGCTTTTCAGGGTCTCCTCCACTTTCAAGCTCGATCTTCTTAATCATATTCTCAGCAACACCAGACCAATAATCACCCTCAAAGTAAGGCAGTCTCGCAGCTGTAACTTTAGTATTGCATTCTCCATTAGGCACAAAAAACTTTTCATACAAATTTGAGAAGTTCACCACAATTTTCTCTTCCGTTGCCTTTTTCAGCATAGTTTGATACCTGAATATTTAAAACAACATTTTCAGCACTCAACAATTCGTGGCAAAAAAAGCCATAAACTTGAACATACACAGCAAATCAGATATCGTTGTCATATCTCAGAAAAGAAAGCAATCAACTTCAATGTCAAATCCATTTTAAAGTACAGCAGAGTTCTTCACCCAAAAAAATACCTTTCATTCACTTTCTATTGTCCCCATTAGACAATGAGAAAGTGAAAGATGTCAAGTTTGACCATTACTTTTTCACAATATAAATAGGTACAACTCTTTCCAAATAAGACCTCCTTTGGTTCATATGGGAATTAAATTCATGTGTTAATTTGTAATGCGCATGATTCCAATTCCTACATAAAAATTCACATGAATTACAATAATCCGTTTGGTTGCCATGCTAGTGTTTTATTTTCCTAGGACTTTCCAATGACCATGAAGGGGGTAAGTAGTTAAATTCCCCCATCATGTAGGAGATGGATACTCCTATGAGCTCCGCCATTTTACAAAATATGAGGTAACCAAACAACCTCCAAAAACCACAACTCATGGGATTTTAGAATCCCCATGAATTAGGTGAGCAACCAAACAAGGCCTCAAATTTTACATTATATCTATACATATATTTGGAGAAATTAATGGTCAAATGAAGACAAGAAAAATGAGATGGAGACACTGATGGTGGCATTAGAGGATAGCATCAGAGAGGGAGGAATACCATTGGCGAAGCTTATCAGGCCTCGGTGTTTTCTGTGTCTCTGGATGACAGTAGAGAATATAGTCTTCACCCTTCACAGGTGGACATGCCCAGATATAGCAGGTTGCAAATCCCCTTCTCTTGCAATAATCAAGATATCCAACCTAAAAACAAAAACATATAAGAAATTCAAAAATATCTCCTGTCCTAAAAATAATCCCACACACTATGAATTCAGAAGCAAAGAAACTTTCAGAAAGCATACCAAAATTTCATGATAAACAAAGGTTCGAAGAGCTTCTCCTTTCACTGTTCTGATATCAGGCCTAAAGTACTTCACAGAATCGAGGTAGGAGATATAGACACATCTCTGATTAGGCAGGCTACAGTTTGACCCGAACTCTTGGACATACATCGCAAAGAGACACACATCTACTCCTTCAATCCTTTGAAATAAAAGAATCACCTGAAACGGAGATGTTAACAATTAGACATGACACAGTAACAAAAAAACTCAAAAATTAAAAGCAGATCTCTCTTCAAGAATGCACTTTAAAAAAAAATCCTTTTAAAGTTTCAATGACAATGTTACAAGTCCATATATTATACTCCATAAATGAAAATTTGACAAAATAATGCAACCTTTAACAATTCACAAGTTAAATAAAAATTTTCCATCTTGTTCATAAAAATAATCCACCTTCGCAAGTTTACATCTAGATCGTAGAAAGAATCAAATCTTTAAAGCTTGCTTACAAAAGTACTCCCACGGTAGACTTTAGAAACCAAAATGGACCATTCTCCTTGTATTTTTACGTGTACAAAAAACGAATTCAAGAATCTTGGTGCAATTAGAGGCCGACTTTTATGAATCATGAAAGGCTTGATAATTTTTGTAAGATCATCAAAAGGTAAGATTAATTTTGTCAATTTTAACAATCAGTGGACGCCATGGGACCTTAAAATGTTTAAGATTTTCACATGACTCAGAGTCAGCAGAGTTCCGCACAATTAAAAGTAAACACGAAAAGACGATGTAAATATTAAGCATTATTCCAGCAACAAAGATTGTGAAAATAAGATACTTTTGATCTGTAAGGGAACTCTGCAGGATAATTCTTCTCCGGAAATATATCCAAAAACTGCTGCTTGACTTTCAGCCTTTTGTCAACAGATGATACCACCCTCACAACGAGATCAGCAGGTTGTGCAACCTAGAAGCAAATGAACAAACACAATTCGGACTTTTTCATCTTGAGTTTGAACTATCAAAATATGACGAATACAGGGGCACAGAACAAGCCAAAAAGAACAGGACAAAGGAAACGAAGTGCTAATAGAAACTCAAGTGTCAAGCTCACCTCTTCAGGGTTATTTCCTTCAGCCTTCGCCCTCTCTTCTCTTTCTTCGTTGAGACGTCTGAATAGCCTTCGCTCAAGATGATCGCTGAGTAACGTTCGAGGAAGGTTGCTCGCATCCAAAGAAGTTGTCCGTGGTAGAGTCACTCCTTTCCCAGCTCCTAGGTCTTCTAAGTGGCACTTCGGACAAATATACTCTACTTTACCTCCCAGGTCCCTTTTGTCATTAAACAGGGCACATATTTGGTGTTGCCATCCTTCACATTTATCACATTGGACCCACTGCAGAGACAAACCCAAAATTATGATATATAAAGAAAAACATGGAGATGTCCTTATTGCGTAGTGAAATAGTACTCACCGATTCATCAGTCACTAGATTGTTCTTTCTGAGCTCCAGAATGTTCTTAGAAATAGAGAATCCATAAAATGTGATGTTACCACCACGGCACCTGTGATAGCATCGGGTACAAAAGCAAAACTGTGCTCGATCATCCTTTGTGGAGTAATATGACTGATAATTCTTTACACGTACCCCACAAGCAGAGCAATAAATCGGCATAGGGGGGAATGAAATTCTCTCCGAAGTACACAACTGGCAGATATTCTCGTTAACAGAACTGTTAGCAGCACTTCCCGCTACTTCTTCAACTAGGGTCTGTAACAAAGCACATGATAGGGATGCCAGTTTTAAAACAAGGTAGCAGTAAACATGAAAAATTATTATCTTGTATGCAATTGTCCATAAACCAAATGTTGATTAACCTAGAACTATACTCAGTTACAACAAACCCGAGTGATAGTAGCAACCTGAAAGTGATTCAGCAAAACGAACCCAAAGATGATGTGACCCCGATTCACCCGAAGAAGAGTCAAACCCTAAGACTACTGAAACCTTCCCATTCATATTTCAACATGCTTGGGCAAGGGTATAAGATTAAAGTATAAGAAGTCAGTACACATCATTGCTCAAAGAAGGAACAGAAAAAATAAAAGAGATAAAGGACGAACCTGGTCTGCTTTCTGCCTGAGACCATACATATGTTGTTTGATTTCCTCTTCTGTAAAAAAATCAATAAGGCTGATCCCATCGATTTTTTGTTTTTCAGATTTCATTTCAGTCAAAGAAGTAATAGAACCTACTTCCTTAGGCTCAATTATTTCCGTATCATTCATTGTTATAGCATCCTCCTCTTGAGTAACATTCTTGCCTTCACACAAACTGGGAACTGACTTAGGCAATATGCAAGAGATATCAGCACCCATATCTTTCAGCTCATGGGGTGATGCAGGTTTCATATCTTTCCCCGGTAATTCAACAGATACACTTTCAGAAGGTCCAGTCACATCATCCGAATTGTTTCTCGGTACAGCACCCAGAACGTGGTCACCAGCTTGGCCAATCATAGCATGAGCATCAACCATTTCAATACTAGCCACCTGATTGTCAGAAGTAACCAGTGGAGACCCCAACTCAACATTGGAAGGTCCTGAAAGACCACTAGGATCCACTGATAACCCCGAAACATCACAAGGTGAAGAAGGGTTCAGCCTCCTACACTTTGCTGGAATCAATACGTCTCCAGATGTATCAAGGCCGACAGTGTTACCAAAATTAGTATCATGTGTTCTTACAGCAGGTGCGCAGATACCACAGTCAAAAGAGCCACAAGTGTCAAAATGAGAGAGCGCCATCCTACTATTCTCACAACTACATGCCTCAACATTGCAGTTTTGAGAATGCCAAAATTCCAAAAATGGAAGCTTATGCTCAAAACAATTCTTTTTGTACAAAATGTAACAAGAAAGAAGCTTATCAATGGAATGGCGTTGCATGTCACTAAGCGGTAGAGGGGTTGTGCAAATATCTTTAAAAGCATAAAAGTTTTTATTTTGGCCTGACATTCTATCCAAAGGATCTACCATCCCAGAACAGCGATCGTGATACTGTAACTTTGGTTGAAACAACTGTTCTTCAAACTGTTGAGATTCCAGCAGTGGCCGTTGCATCTTCCCATTGGCCCCACTATTAAAAATGGTAGAAGCATCTACCATCGGAATTTCCCTCAAGATAGATGGCGTTTGCACAGATGGAGAGCTCTGATTACTAGATATGATTAAATTCAAATCACCTGGAAAATATTGAACACATGACTGAATGAGACTACCATCAGGAGAATATAAAAGCATACCTCATAACTAAAATAAATATTACAATTCAAAACTAAAAAAGGTTTCTCGGACAAAGCAACACATTACTACACTTGCAAAACAGTGGTTTTGAACAATCTATATCTTAAATCAAGAAGTAATCTTCAAATTCACAACTGAAGTATCTTGGAAGAATAATACCATAAACGAAAGTTTATGCAGTCTAAATATACGATAAAAACCATTTTTGCAATTAAAATCTTGACCAAATAAGGATGATCCTAAAAAGCACAAAATAAAGAGCAATACGAGAGAACAAAAACAGGTAAGAAGAAAAATCCAAACAGGCCCCCAAAGCATTACGAAGAGATGTAACCAGAAAGCACACCGTCGTTGAAATAGTGAGAGTTGTTGCAATGACTTTCAAAAGATGCCTCCGAATCATACTGTAAAACACTTCCAGAAAATGTGGGCCCACTACTATCAACGGGATAACCACAAGAAAATCCTTCTCTGGGAGAACAAATACTGGGTAGCATATGTTCAGAGAGCATTAAAGTCGCACTGAAACTACGCTTCCTTGATTCTGCATTAAGACATGCCCAATACATGAGTCATTGACATTGCGAGCAGAGCTGCAGAAATCAGTCAATAATACTGCAAAAAGAGAAGATTCACATGCCGTGAAAACTAGCTTTTGCCACAGGGCTCACGCCAGTTGTAGGGTATGGTCGACTCAAATTATCCGTACACGCCAAATTACTGCCAGTGTCAGCACTGAAGGGAAAATCAGGAATGCTACTATTAAAACTGTTACCAAAATCACTCTTCATCACCCGGACAGTAGGTGTAGTAGTATATATAGTCGGCAAATTGGTGTCATGTATAACATTTTGCTGATCAGATTTGACCTCACGCCACTTTTGCATAATCAAAATTCGTACACGATCAAAAAGCTTAACTTGATCCGTGTAATCCTCCTGCAACAAAACAAATGAAAAGTCTAAGACACTAAACAAACTACTAAAAAAGAAATGTAGAACTCCTAAGAATGCTGACGGGTGTGGAACTAAATATTTGCAGAATTGCAGTTTTGCATAGTCTTCAAAACTAGCACTAAACGGCATAAAATTGGAAAAGTTCTGAACAAAGAACCGTGCCGGTTTTGTATCATTCTGAATCCCAGGCCTAGAGAAGAAAGTATTTAAAGCATTTTGCGACGGATGGAGTTGTAAAGTGTCTCAATGATGGTATGCCACCAAGTACTGATTTCTTCAGTGCCCAAACCAAATATTTTCAAACATCGATTACAATGTTGCAGGCTCGCTATGGTGTAAATTTAAGGTCAATGCACCATTTTATCCACCGTATGGGCATGATTTCTGCTAAACAGGCTTAAGGCATGAATGCATGATCCTTGCCATTTTGTAATGAGTTTGATGCAAAAACACAAGAGTTGCACTGTACATTGTACACATATATAGTAAACACCAATCCACCAAAAAATAAGAGTCAAACATTTGCAGTTTCATGTTGGTCCAACATATAAACTATGGGAAGAGATAAAGATATTTGAGAATGAAAGTAGCACAGCAGAATTAATGGACTGGGGAGATGTAGTCATCTGTAAATATATACAGATAACAGACCTGAGAGATAGCATCCAAGAATATTTGATTTTCCAGACTTAAAGCAAGCTGAGGAATTGCCATCGTGAATTCGCTAGATGCATTTTGTGCAAGGTGCATTTGACTGCAAAAGATTGAATAATAAAAAGATTCAACTTTAAACTTGTTTTCACAGTAACACGGGTAAGAATGGTAACAAAACCAATTGCTTAAAAGTGAATACAAGCATGCCAGAGACTTTCATCACCCTAAAACATAAGCCAACTTTGAAGCAGGCAAATTACGTTGAGGTGACACATATAAGCGTCAAACTCAAATAGAAAGTGTTAATATATTTATGGGAAGAGTAAGCATCAAAAGATTGTTGAGCTTTTCAAGCTCAAATGCGCTCAAGTTTTCTGTTTTAGAACAAGCACACCACTAAACCAACTAATCACTTGTTTTACCAACCATTCAACAATACCATCTCACACCCCTAACAGTTGTGCCAAAATCTCACTCCTTATGACACCTGATGACAGCACAAACAATCGAGAAATATGCTACCCTACTCACACTAACCACATTTAATCACAAGAAAAGAAAGAACAACCAATATTCGAACAAAATAACAATTTTATTTAGATGATCACTAAATTCCGCAAGTTTTCCATTTTTCTATGGAGTCAAAGATTCATTACTCTTTGGTCCTAGATTATAATGGAATAAAGCAAAATGACTCACTAAAATGACTGCGCTTCTTTCTATTTTGAAATAACAGTCATTCGATGTAGTTTTCGATGTAATTTTTATATTGGGTCATTCGGAAACAGTCTGCGTACAACCGACCTCCCTTACCCCGCAATTTGCGGGAGCTATTGAGGCACTGGGGTAATGTTGTTGTTGTATCACAAAATACCGCAACTAATTCAAGTCAGCAACAACAATGTGGATCAATTTATGCATCCAATAACTGAAATTTTACTAAAGTAGAAGAAATATCCCGAGATTTCTAATTTGTTCAATCATCAGCTACTACATTACAATTAAACCCCACAGTGAGCCGCATTAAACTAACAATAACCATAAACATTGGAAATCGGCAACTAAAAAACTTTAAAAAAACTAGAAATCATCAAAACAAAACAAATCAAGGGCAACGACACTGACATTGCATTAATGATAAATTGCCGATAGTGAACAACATTGGGATCATCCCGCCAATTGAAGTGGACTTCCGATTGAAACCCTAATTTTCCGTCTTGCGGCAAATTGAAAATTGAAGATGGCTTAATTCTAGCCATGATCACAACGACATGCTGCAAAACAGCGGGAAAATAACAATTTCGATGCAAAGGTTCAAAATCAGATTGCAAAATCCAAGAATCGACAAAACCCTAATTTTCGAAAAGGGGAAAATAGGCAAAAATAGAATTCTTTTGGGGCGAAAAGAAAAAGGGTATCAATTGATTGTGTGCGAATTGGGGAAGAAAACAAGGAGAGAGAAAATTAACCCTAATTGGATAAAATCAATTGAGTTGATTGATGACGATAGAAATAATTGACTAAAATAAACCCTAATATTTCCCCCCTTTTTATTCTTGGCGTTTCCCGGGCTCTATTTATTGATTTAATAATACTCTGTAATTTCTTTTGGGAAGAAATAATAACGTTTTTTTCGCTTTAAATTCTTTTTTTCTTCTTTTGCCTTTATTTATCACCAATGTCTTAAAATTATTATCCATCTCATATTCCCATCCCATGATTTTTACTTTAGATTATTAGGTAAATTGTAAAAGAACTCCTTTAAGGAAAAGGAGTTGATGTTTATCTTTATTTTTCGATATTTCTTAAATACTCAATAATAATTTATTTGTTGTTGTAGATATATTTTATTAATAGGATTACTATTTAACATTTTATCGTTATTTGTATGACATTTTAAAATGCTATGACTACACGATAAACATCTAATAAGACATGTGTCATTTTTTCGATGAAGTAATAATTAAACATTATTTTCGTGAAGCCAACAAAGTTGTTGACTTTATGACTTCTATTGGACATGATTGTCTAACTGGTTTGAAAGCCGGTGACTTTAACTTACCTCACTCATTCGAAAGGATGTGATAGGTTGATCTTATCCTATAGGATCAATCTAGTTTTCTTACCTTATTAAAATAAAATCTAATAAGACATGTGAAATAATTTCAGTGAATTTTATTAAGGTAAATTATTGTTTCAGGCGAAAACTTTTTGTCTAAAATATCAGACGGGCATATGTGACCATTTTATAGTTAAATGTAACCACAATGGGACAACCAATGTTACCGCTTATGACAACTTGTTTTCCAATAGTGGTCACATTTTGCTGTAAACTTGTCACAAAATCCCGTCTTATTATTGCAATCCAAAATGTCTTGTCTGAAGAAAGACAACTATTTTATTAATCGACGTTTGAAATGTTCGACATATTTATGTTTCTATTTGTTATGGAATATGACACGTGTCTAAATGGTATCTTATTAACGTGGCGTATTCGTGCAAAAACAACAATGTATAAAGAACATTATAAAAGTGTTTAAAATTATAGAAATGTTGATTTCAAACAACTTATATTAAAATTTGGATTTTTTTGTAAAATACGACATTCAAAAAAACTTTTTGCGAAACACTACCTTTACAAAAAAAAAGGTTTGTAAAACACAACCTTTAAAAATCAAAAAGTTGCAAAAGACTACATTTTGGCCGGAGTTTGACTAAATTAATAAAAATCCGGTGATGACTCGTCGTTAATTACGCCTCCCTCCACTTTAATTCAATTTCCCTTTACTTCTTAATATTTACATCTAAATTCACCTTAAACAACCCCAAATTTTTACAGTTGAATAATCCAATTCATAAACAACCCAATTTCTTACATTTATCCTTTAAATCTTTCCAGCCCAAATTCAACCCACATACAATCAATTTGATTGTCGATTTTGCTGGTAAAGTAAGTTTTAATTTAGTAGTATTATAAATTGACTACTTAGAGTTTTAGGTTGTGTTAGTGTCCAACTTTGTAGGTGTTTGTAGAACAATGAAATAGATAAATAGATAGTAGAATGAACATTTGTAAATGTTTGTTGGATAAATAGAGGAAAAATTTAAAAAAGAGGGGGTGAATTTGAGGAAGAACAGAAAAAGTCAATATACATGGCACGTGCGAACTGTTATGACAACGGAAATGAATAAAGCTGACGGAATCCGACCAAAAAGTAGTGCTCCACAACTTTTTGATTTTTAAAGGGTGTGTTTTACAAACTTTTTATTTAAAGGCAGTGTTTTGCAAAAAAAAAAAAAAACTAAAAAAAATTGTGTTTTACCAAAAAAAACCCTAAAAATTTCCTCACCTCAGGAAATAATTATTAACCATGACTTCATGATAACATGAACAAAAATAATATAGAAAACCAACAGGGTCAGACCTCCCTCCCAATATAACTAAGATGCTCCCTCCACATCTCCCCAACGGTGGAGGGATTTTGATTTGCACTTGGAAAATGTGGAGGGAGGAGCAATTGATAGAAGGGGCCAACCAGCTAAGCTCTAAAGTCTAAACTATTAACATCGTATGTAAATCCCTCTCATTCCTTTTCCTCTAGATCCCCCAATCCAACCACTTCCTTAATCTGGATCAAAATTCCTGTTTAAACCCAATATAATATCAGAATCCAAGAAATCTTGATATTTATGAGTGTAATGCAAATATGCAATAGCCCATGGGCATTGGCAATATATTAGATAGAATATACACCCATCAAATGATAGCAAGACACACTGGAACAGACCATTAGATGAAACCATTTGTCGAACTTTTATCTTCCTCGAATATGAATAGAGGCTCAAGTTTAATCCGACACCTGCAAATACTGGTCTTTGAGAGTTTGAGAAAACCTCAAAAATTAACTACTCCACTTTGCTAAGCATTGGGAAAACAGTGATGGTTCACAATTATACTGCTATATACATGTCTCTAATCAGTTAATCCAGATCGATACTTGCCAGAAAAACCTACTTACTTTTTAGTCACTACCTTTCAATACAGATTCCATCGAAAAAAATTAATTGGGTTGGTAGTCGGTACTTCAGCTCACATCCTGTTGGATCCTTGCTCCCTTTTGAACTTCTCGATGAGAGAGCAGCATAATGGTTGTTCCTTACTACCGGAACCACCATCTTTGAACAATGGAAAGAGGAGTGTTAAGGAAAGGAGCATAGCGATGGATGGAAGGGTAGACAGTCCTTCCTATCTTGGCCCATACACTTTTGTGATAGCCGGCAGTGACCGGGGCACTATACATGAGCTTCAGTAGCTGTTATCAAACAAATTGCAAAAATATGTTACAATTTTGCTTCAACTGGCCTGCTACAAATAGAAAGCAGCACTGCAGCATATCGAACAATATCGAAAGTTGCCAAATTTATCTGCCTAGGGTATCACTTGAGTAATCTGATGTTGAAGCAAGCACAGTCAAAACAGCTAAACCGCCACCAAATCCAACCTACGTTACTTTGACTCAAAATGATTTGAGTTTTGACATATACGTATCAGGCCAGGCTGTCACGTTCTGCTAATTTGTGGAAAAGCTTCAGTCTTTTGGCTTTAAAGTAAGTGCCTTAGTCCTTAGAGATATACCCATATCTCACAGTCAAGTATGGAACATAGATACACAAGCGAGGGAGAAATTTAAAGGGTTGGACTTCTGGAGTAATATTGATTCGAGACAGTTTTCAAAATATACCGCACTCTGTGTTTATTACTATTACACACTATCCATCT
Source organism: Silene coronaria (assembly GCA_028566215.1). NCBI lineage: Eukaryota > Viridiplantae > Streptophyta > Magnoliopsida > Caryophyllales > Caryophyllaceae > Silene > Silene coronaria. The sequence continues at coordinate 15,105 of JAOWBH010001591.1, forward strand.
CATTTATACTGTCTCCATTTCCTTCTTGATCCATCCAAAAATAATTAGTCTCTGTCTAGTAAACAAAAAGGTGAACTTTTGCTACTATACCTAGATAACTAATTGCAACGGCGATGTGGTATCTAAGTATCTTACATGTAAAAGGTCAAGGGACAATTATAATATAGCGTCGGTAAATGATCTCTAGTCAAATGGGAACATTCTTAAAAGGAATAAAGAGAGTATAGATGACCTTGGACTCTTTCCATCAGCAAATAAGGGTGTTCTCTCAAAAATATAGCACCTTTCCATTTGAGGTTGTCCCAAAATAGTTGATTACTTTCTATAACTAGTTGGTCAATATGGCAAAAATCTCATCTTACCCTCATTCAACCTTGGCAAGTTGGGAAGAATCAAATGGGGGGCAAAATATTCTATCGAGTACAGAGGCAAAATTAGAGATTTTCTTCTTGCATGCTTAGATGTGCCCAAATAAAAGTGGTCAATTTCTTAGGGGGCTCAAGGAGTAGAATACTTGATACTTGATACGGATAAAGGAAAGGAAACAAACCTGCCAGTACATGAAAGTTTGAATGAAGTTGCGCTGCCATCTACCAGAATAGGATATAAGGTATGATTAGATGCGAAAGGAATGAAGGAATTGACAAGAGAAAACAACGGTCAAATAAAGGTTTGCTTACGAGAACAATGAAATGATTAAGAGGAAGCCAAGTCCAATTTCGGCATGTGATGACAATATGCTGAGGGTTGTACCATTTGATTCAACCCAAACACAAATGTCTTCCAGATACTTCCTGTAAAATAACAGCAACTGAAAACCTAATATAGACCTTCAGTCTCTGACATTAAAACTACAAAAGATACTTCCTCCATCCCAATTATACTGTCCTCATTTCTTTTGGGTTCTCCTCTATATGCCTAGTGAAATACAGTATTAAAATAGTGAACATCAAATTATATGGTCCATCTTTCCTTTTAGTAAAAAATTGGTTATTTAGTCACGTTTTGTTAGATAAAACCTTTGGTCAAGTACGGACAATATAATGATTGGATGAATGGAGTACATTGCAGAAACATAGCGAGTTCCTTGTGGTCAATCTTATGTAAGATCAGACACACAACATTCCCCCATCCAATGTCATCAGTAACCACTCAGAACAGCCTACCTGTATAGGTTAGAGCGACTGAAATTCCGTCTTAGATACTTGGCAGCATGCTCTAGGGACCGGCAGAGAATGGGAATCAATGCAACTGCACAAGATTTCGACATCAGAATATCAGATTATACCACACATTACTTTAGAAAACAACTTCATAGGAGGAAACGTGAAACTAACACTTGAGGCAAAATGGTGATGTCACAAACATGACGGAGTACATAAAGTAGATAAAGTCCTTTGTTGCAAGTATTGACTGCAACCACATTTGAACTGCTTGCATATTCCATGCCCTAGGTTTCTGCACATGACATATACTTACTGACAAAGTGACAAGGGAAGTGCATAAT
>JAOWBH010001702.1:0-16607 GCA_028566215.1 Silene coronaria
TTAAGTCGACGTAATTGATTAATTGATCTGATAAACCCCGACCTAGATCGAGAGATTGGAAGGAGTGAGATCCGCTACAAACAATAGAATGTTTACTAATTAGGGCGAGAGCAAATTAGTAGTGTTTTAGGGCGAATAGCGGACCGAGAGGACCTATTCATTACCCCTCAGACCGTCTGTGACTGATCTACTGACCCAGACTTAGTCGTTGTAGTTTCATGGTGACCCAACATCTTAGCTTCTCTCTTTATTTGTTTAGACTCAATTCTTAGCCTTTATTCTCTCTTCCTTCACTACTAATTAGGTTAGTTATACAAATCAAACAAAACAATTTGTTATTTAGATAGACTACTTTAGCATTTAGAACACGATCATAGTCTCCCTGTGGATTCGATCCCGACTTCCCTAACTATATTAGTTGGAGACCAGTTGATTATTTTTGGTAGGTATACGATCAGCCTGTCACTCATCATTTAGTTAAAAAGTATATAAAAATGGGTTCGAAAAATTTCTCAAATATTGTGTAAGATAATATAATGTGGTGATCATTATTGATTGAGATTAGTTACATATATAGTAAATGCCTTGGAGAATAATCCACGAATATTCTAAGATAATATCCTAACAAATATATTATCTAATGATAATATATTCCTAATGATCTAATATTCTTAATATATCCTCTAATATATTGTATTGAGTAACAAATTTGTGTTACATTATAGAATAACTCAATAAGAAGTAACTTAACAAATAGGTATAAACTAATGAGCGAAACGCGAAACGGAGAGAGCATTTGTAAAGCACCAAGGTTGGCATTTGATCCGGTATGATAGAATTGGTTAATCGGCGTTTTAGATTAGTAATATAAAGTACACAAAATCTCATTTGTGACGGAAGGTATCCGTCACAAGCTTGTGCCGGATACCGTTTCCTCTCACAAAAGATCCATTTAGGAGTGAGTGGGAAGCACATGGGGGGTGCCCCACCTTGTCCTCTCTCCCTTTTGTGAGAGGTCACAAGCTTGTGACGGGAATAGTCCGTCACAAGAAAGACTTGTTGTATAAAGTAAAAAGCAAATAGCCGTCCGGCCGTCTCTAACATACTTGAACATAGGACTGATAGGAGTAGTAGCGATCACGACGACATGCGACTTTTCGTATTAATAGTTGAGCACTTGAGTGTATACATAATACATGAGACGTGACCCCCATTTCCCATTTCCCATTTCCCAAGTCGTAGCCAACGTCTATGTCATCATTTTTCAGCTGTGGGACCCTCTTACTCCCTATCCCACCTCCAAATTACACTCAATTTTCTACTTCCATTATTTTACATTTTAATATACTAATTTCAGATTAAAGGTTATCAAAATAATTTTTTAAATAAAACTATAACGATTTATATTTCGGTTTTTCTAATATATGCCCTAAGGGTACATGATAAGAAACTATATAAGGAAATATATTAAAGATTTAATTATAATAAATAAAAATATATATACTCATTCTTACCATTTTTAATGAAGGAATCTTAAAAATATTAAAATGACTACATTTATTAACCGCTTTTAACTTGTGAAGAAAAATGTCGTTTTCGGGTGATTATTCATTTCAGGTAATCAAAAACAAAGAAACAAAAAGAAAATAAAAACAAAGTAATCAGTCACTGAAATTTATGTGTGTTTGTGTATCCCCATTCCAATTCATCTTCATCTCTTCACCGCTTTCTCTCTCTTTCCTCACCTCTTTCTCTCTCTAAATTCTTCTTTTCAATCATTTTCTTAAGCACATCATCTTTTTCAGGTATTTTACAGTTATTCTACCTTTTTTTTTTGCTTTTAATCTTTATTTAAGCTTGTATTTGTGTGGAATGAGACGCGGAGGCATTACAATCTACGAGGAGGGGATTTGAACCTGAAACCTATTGTCCACAATAACTCCGCTTTAACCACTGGGCAAAGACATTTTCAGTATTTAAGCTTATAATTTGTGATGCTAAAATGACTCAAAGTTTGATCATTTGATTTTCTTTTAGGTCTTATTCATGGGTTTCTGAAATTAATTACTGGCTCCATCCCATTTATATTGTCCTACTTTCTATTTTGGGCTGGTTTACCAAAAGCTAATAAAATGGAAATGAAGAGTGATTTGTAGTGTAAATAATTACTAAGTTTCGAAAGAGGACAATTATTTTGGGGGGAAAAGGGAGAATAAAACTGGGATGGAGGGAGCAGTTAATTTGGCTTGCTATATTTCCTTCAAAAAAATTTGTTTTGTTATAGGAGTATTACTTATTTTTTGGCTGCGTAAAACTGACCCCTACCTCGCAATTTGTGAGAGCCATTGAGGTAGTGGGTAACGTTGTTGATGATGATGAGCTGATGAAGATCTGCATATGGGTTATTATTTAATCATTGCCTTTGTGGCTGTTGAGTGTTTGCTTTTCTGTGGAAGTAAATTACTTTTAACTAGTCTAAGACCCACATTTCGGTTATTGTAGTTAAAGACTTAAAGTTGCTTTCTTTTTATAATTCAGCTCATTGCTTGAGGAAATGGGTATGACAGAAAGCGCCTGTTTCAGGGATTTCTGCTATTTAGTATCTGGGCATTTTGATTTTCGTATCGTGTATCCAAGGTATTAGGCTATCTGGTCGTCAATTGTTGTTAGGATATAAAAAAAAAAAAAAAACTGCTGTTAGCGTGGACTCCATGGATTAAGTTGTTTACTGGAGCAATTAGTCAGGTTATTTTTTCCACCTTGGATCATTTTTCAAAGTATTAAGCCGTCTATTATTATGGTTAAGGAAGTTTAGGAAGTGGTTATAGCGTGCGTAGGCCTGCAGAAGTAAACTAAGGGAGTTATCCGATTATGGTTGTTCAACCTTTTTACGCTTCATCTCAATATTTTTGTTGACATTTTCTTGTTGGTTGTTAGTTATCCCAACGTTCTTTTATGTACTTCACATGATTTTCAATCACGGAACTAATTTGACCAGATAGCTCCGTAATTTGTATTAATTCCCCTTTCCTGTGAAGGGCTAAAGGCTATATTGACTCAATCTTATTTTTCGTGTACGTCAGCAGGTAAATTATCTTGCATCATGAAGTGCCTGTAATAATTTGGGTTTTTGCACCTTTCTGTCTTTGGTCTCTGGAACCAACATCCGATTATTGACAGTAAAACTTGAGATGCTTCTTTTGGAGTAAACCCTTGAAGACTCAAATAATCATTTCCCGTCTTTCCTTTGGTCCATCCATTGCATACGATGGCACATATGAGTCTCTTCTCTGGTAATCGTGAAATTATCGAGATTGAGGAGGAGTTAGATCATGGAGAAAATTATAGAAGCCACAATTATATGAAGCCAGACACAAGAAGAGAGGAGAAGGACAGAAGATCTCTTGCCTCAAATGATGGGAACGTTAGCTCTTTAGAAGAAGATCTTAACCAACTTTTTGAGATATTTAATCGTAAAGCTTCATCCCGTGGATCTTCCCTTGAAAATAAAGGTAGGAATTCAAAGAAAAATTCCTCCAAAAAGCCCATCAAAGCAGCAGGGTTGAATTCACCTGGACATGGAATTTCCGAGCGCATGAATCTGAAACAGGCACTTAGGGGTTTGTGCCTCTCTCAGGCCTCGGAAATGGCTGCCATGAAACGCTCAACTAAGTCTCCTCGTTCTTTGCAAGATGGGAAAATTTTGACCATGTATCGGAATGTTGCAGTTGAAGACATTAGATCTGATCATTCCCAAGATGATACCAGAGAAAGTATGCTGGAAATATCTCTTGTGCCTGAAGAATCAACTTTTGACTCTTTTCAGAGTGTTCCTGGGAAGTTACCAGCATCTGATTTGTGGCCTTCAAACCGAAAATCCTTTTCCGAAAAGGCAGGTGGACCCACCACCATTCAGAACGATAGGTTTGTTGAATCAATGGACTTCTCTCAGAGTGTTACCGGGAAGTTGCCAGCATCTGATCTGTGGCCTTTAAACCGTAGATCTTTCGCTGAAGAGGCAGGTGGACCCACCACCATTCAGAATGATAGGTTTCTTGAGTCAATGGACTCTATCAATCAAATATCAAAGCCTGAGAAACCTTCATGTGTCACATCTTTATCTTCTTCACATGCTGATTATATTCAGAACGTGGATCATACTATTTTGACACAGAATTCAGTGATTAGTACATCAACCAAACTTGGGAATCAAACATCAACCAGCGTACTCCCACCATCTTCTCCTCCGTCCACTAAAAATAGTATGCGGGAGGTAGCTAAGAATAACCCAAGTCTGAACATGGATCATACTATTTTGACTCAGAAATCAGTGATTACTACATCATCCAAAATTGGGGGTCAAACCTCCCCCATCATACTCCCACCACCCTCACCTCCGTCCGCTAAAAATAGCGTGCGAGAGGTCGCTAAGAGCATACCAATTCCAAACATGGATCATACTATTTTGACCCAGAAATCAGTGATTACTACATCAACCAAAATTGGGAGTCAAACCTCCCCCAGAGTACTCCCACCATCTTCACCTCCGTCTGCTAAAAATAGTGTGCGAGAAGTCGCTAAGAGTAGCCCAAGAGGAAACGGAAAATCCTCTGCCTTTGTTGACTTTGCAAGTCAATCATTGACGGATTTATCTCAGGCTGGAAATGATGCAGCTCCCACTTCTTCATCTCGGTCTAGTTATGCCAGAAAATTGGCAGCACAGAAAGATTCGGCTGCTTCAACAGTGGAATCTGGGATGCACAAGTCAATGTTTAATATGCTTCATCTTGAAGAGGATGAGTATAGTCAGAGTTGTTCTGATGATGTTTATGACAAGGCGTGGGGGCATAACAATAGCAGAACAACAGAAAACAAAAAATTCTCTTCCTCTGCTGTTTTTTCGAGTCAGCCACCACTGGCAGAGTCATTGCATAAAGAGAAGCATAAACCTCGGTGTTCTCCCCGTGCTAGTTCCAAGACCTCTTTGGACACTGCTAGAAAAATGGCAGAACAAAACGAGATAATTTCTCTATCACCCATGACTCGAAATCAAAAGAAGGTTGATATGGCAAATAAGGAAGAGCGTGCAGCTACACGCTCTCCACGTCGTTCTGATCTTGGTGATAGGATATTGGATCACGGCAAGATTAGTGGGTCCCCAATTAATGTAGTTGGTAAAGAATCTGCATCAGAGAAGGTAGTTGCCAAAGAGTTGGATGGAGACGTTCAGGACAGTTTGAAGGCCATAACTTCCACTGGCTCCCCAAAAGGTAAAAAAGTGAGCAGGACAGCTAAAAATGCTCACCATTTTGTCAAACCTCTTATCAAGACTAAGAATTTTGTCAATAGGAGATCTAAGAAGAAAATGGCCACAGATAATGGCTCAAAAAATATACGCAGCGAATTCAATAATGATTTGTATTCGAGTCCAAATCCAATAGTTTGTCCAAATTGCCAGTGTGACGTGACTGATGCCTGGAAGGAAGCTAATAACGAGTCTTCATTATCCCATCACGATTCTCCGGTATCTCCTCAAGAGTCTCTTGTATCTGTTGAAGAGTCACCGACATTCTATCAAGAGTCCCCTACATCTCCATTTGCCACGTCCGATTTTAATACACCTGGACCAAGTTCTGATGGTTTAATTAACTCCAAATCAGTCCTTGTCGAATCTAGTAGTAACTCGAAGTCAAGAGACAGAGCAAACTTTACTCAAAGCTCAAAAAGTAGTCCTGATGAATGCAGCAGTAGTACAAGTGTCAGTGAGGAAAGTAACATGGGCAGGGTGAGCATTTGCGATCGGCCCCACATGTCTAAAGATGTTAGGTGGGAAGCAATTCGCCATGTGAGGTTTCAACATGGAACTTTAGGGTTGAAAAATTTCAGTCTTTTGAAGAAGCTTGGATGTGGAGATATTGGAACGGTCTATCTTGCCGAGCTTATTGGTACCAATTGTTTATTTGCAATAAAGGTCATGGACTGTGAGTTCTTGGCTAGAAGGAAAAAGATAGCTAGAGCTCAAACTGAAAAGGATATACTGAGGATGTTGGACCATCCTTTTCTTCCGACTTTGTATTGCCAGTTTACATCAGATAATCTATCGTGTTTAGTCATGGAGTACTGTCCTGGGGGTGATCTACATGTTCTTCGGCAGAGACAGCCTGGCAGGTGTTTCACAGAACAAGCTGCAAGGTAATGCTTACGATATCTTTTGGCTGTTTTCTTTGTTTTAATGCAAATTGACCCTTCAAATTGTCTTACTGCACTTGAGTACTAGTGTTTCTAGCTATGTTACTGAAGACTCAGGTACGCATGTCACCATTGTGACTCCATGGTACATATTCCAGTGTCGGATTCTGCACGAGTCATTTTTACAGGCACAGGGACCCAGTCCTCTAATGAGGATAAGGATGTGGGGGCACATCTTCTAAATGAAAACACTCTTGACAAATTTGAACTGCATCTAAATTTGTACATTAAAATAAAAAGATGTTAAAGATGCTTGAGAAATAAATGACCCTTTGGAGGAATGGAGGGCAAGGGAAAAGGCCGAAGAGGAAACCTAAAACTCTCTACAAGGTCTAGTAGAAATAAACGCATTGTTTCAATGATATTGTGGATGTATGGTGTCTTTCTCGCTCATCAATATCATTTGTTAGGTCAGGCACTGTACTTAAGCTGCAAAGAATTTTGTGCTGACCTGTCATGTAGGTGGTAGCTGGATATATCTCTATGATGCTTCTCCATCTCAGATCAGTAGGTCTTGCTTAAGACCGTCTTAAATTAAGACATCTCACAACCTTGTTTCATTTTCATCTTTATTTAGTTCGGCTATGAGAGCCGTCTTAAATTAAGACGGTCTTAAATGAGAATTGGTGATCTCAGATTGTCAGACACCTTTTCGAACTGTGACTCACCATTCTGTGAGTCAAAGTTTCCAAAGTAGACAATATCTCCTGAAAAGAGTTAATCGAATGAATGTCGTTTCTTTTGCTTTTTCTTGGTTTCACTGTTTGCTGTTGCATGCCAACTAGATCTTTATTTTATTTACATTATAATATGTGCGCTTCAGTTTTCGCTTTTACGTGTATTTGTGTTTGAAAGGGGGTGGTCCGTTGGTAGACGTCGTATAGTTTTCTCAGTATATGCAGTGCACGTTGGCTGAATATGGAGCATGTCCTATGTTTTTCTGACATCTCATATTACCCTGGTTACCCGTGTCTGGCGATTGGCAGTCCAGCATGGGTACGACACTTGTACACTTCACTTAAACCACAGCTTGAGAATTTTTCCTAAAATAGCCAAGTCTTACCCTTGAATAAGCAATCATGTTGGATGCTTGTTACTGAGTCTAAGTAACATAGATTATATAATTATTGTGAGGAAAAATTCATGACTTGTCTTTTATAAAGTTCTAAAAATCAGAACTCCTATCTCCTTGTTACCTTTGTCTCGAAACAGCTACCAATTACCCTTTCCGAATGACAAAAAATAGAATACCTAAAATACCCTTCAACATACACTTCAATCATCATTCTGGTCATAACCTAACCAGTAACCACCAACTTTCTCTTCCACCACGAGAGACCACCACCCTCACCAGTGTCAAGAAACCATCTCAACCAAACCCTTACGGTGATGTTTGGAGTCCCAAGATCGGTTTTTATACTCTAACACGCCCCCTCACACGAATGCCCACCTTACAAAATCCTGAAAAATTGGATCAATCTGAAGATTTAGAGTGAAATAGTGGAAGGAAACAACAATGTTGCTGACCCTTTCTAAATTTTTTTCCATGGTTATGATTTTAGCCCGACAAAAAGGGTATGCCAGTTGAAATTGAAGGACATTTTTTGCTATGGAAAACTACTAGTTAGCTGTAATTATGATAATTACTGACAAAACAACAAAACCCAGTAATGTGGGTAATTGATTGAGGTACGTAAGTGGATTTTGGCGGCAGGAGAGGTTTTTAAGGGTGGTTATGGGGTGGGGTGGAGTGATGGTATCAAAAGGGGGAGGAGGCAGTATGACGGGCTGGGGGTGCTGGCGACGAAGGGTGTGTTGCCAGCAGCCGTCGAGGGTGCGTAGCAGTGGGTGGTGGAGATCAAGTTAGGTGTTAAATGTTGTATTATTTCATATAACGAGGGGTAAAATGGTCCTAGGCAAAATGATTTGGAGTGAGATTGTCGAAAAAGTATGTATTTTTATCCGGAAACTGTAATTATTAGTGACTTTGAAACGGAGGCTGATAATGTAATAGTTTTAGAACTTTTTTTTATAAATTTAGGTGCTTTGAAAAACATAGTTACAAAAGGTCATATGTAATATGGTAATAGTGGTGCTTATGTTTCACATGCTGCACATTGATCCTATCCTGAAATTTATTCTGCTATAGGTGGCGTATCCACGCATCAAATATTGTAACTTTCAGCTTTCTCTGTAAGATATGCCCATCAGTCCATGTGGTAATTTTGTTAATAATCCTTCATTCACTTTGCAGATTCTATGTTGCTGAAGTACTCCTAGCATTAGAGTACCTTCACATGCTTGGAGTTGTTTATCGAGACTTAAAACCGGAAAATATCTTAGTTCGAGAAGATGGCCACATTATGCTCTCTGACTTTGACCTTTCGCTAAGATGTGTTGTCAGTCCTACACTTCTGGTCTCATCATCAACGTCAGACGGCTCAAGAAAGACATCCCGTGATTCACGTCTACGTGGCGATTCTCGTTGCGCTCAGCCTCTATGCATAGAACCATCTTGTCAAGTGACATGCTTTACTCCTAGGCTCTCAAAAAATTCTTCCAAATTGAGGAAAATGAAATCTGACGTGGCAGCTGAGATGAGACCGTTGCTGCAGCTCGTCGCGGAACCCACCTCTGCAAGATCCAACTCATTTGTCGGTACCCATGAATATTTGGCCCCAGAAATCATCAAAGGAGAGGGTCATGGGAGTGCTGTTGATTGGTGGACCTTTGGTATTTTCCTCTATGAACTTCTTTATGGTAGAACACCCTTCAAAGGATCCGGAAATGAAGAAACCTTGGCCAATGTAGTTCTGCAGAACTTAAAATTCCCAGATAGCCCTTTAGTTAGCCTTCAAGCCAGAGACCTTATTGATGTGCTTTTGGTAAAAGAGCCTGAGAATCGGCTTGGGACAGAAAGAGGTGCAGCTGAGATAAAGCAGCACCCCTTCTTCGATGGCCTGAACTGGGCCTTGATCCGATGCGCCCTTCCACCCGAGTTGCCGGAGTCTCGGGGTTATGGGATGCCAGCGCCACCCACCAATGAAAAGAGCAACAAATATGCAGGTAATAGCTCAGAGTTTGAGGTTTTCTAAATCGAGATATCTTCCATCTCACCAATCGTGACTGGCAAAGGGAACATGATTTGTGTTCGTGCAAAATTTGGTGATTATTTGGAGCTTTGGTGTTATCATGTAACCATGATATTAGATATCGCCTGCCATAATCACAATCGAGTTATTAAGGTTTTGAAGCTTATCGACCACATCGTACGGTGGTAATGTCTGTGTTTATGCCTTGGGAGGACTGATTTCAAGCTGAAGTCTCAAAACTGAAAGTTACCAAGGGTTGACGCCTTCATGCCTTGTGTTTTGTATCTACGTATAGGTTCGTAGTGTAAATTTTTGTATCCGAGTATATGGTAGTATTTCATTTTGTTATAGTAAGATTTTGAAGTGGAACGGAACTGAACTGAACTGACAATTGCTTCTTTCGTCAATAAAATTTTGGATTCCTTGACGCCTTTGATATCCCGCAGTTGTATAAGAGCTCGCTGAATTGCTTTCATCTCTATATAGTTTGCTCTGCTTCTTGAGACAAAACACTTTATTTACCAATAACAAAACTTTGCGAAGATATGAGCTAATTTAGTTGGTAAATATGTTTGAAGATATGTATAATTTGTAACAAGCCATTTTACTAATAATTGATAAACAATAAATTAATCACCAACTAGTGTATTTAGATCCATATTTGAAGTTGTTTGACAATTTGATTAAGTTTAGTAGTAGGATTAGAAGCTTATAAGGTTTAGTCTGGATTCGAGTCAGGTAGAACAACAACTAGGGTGATAAAGTTCTCCTTCATGAGTTTTACACAACTGCATTCTCAAGTTTCGATCCCAAGACCTACAATTAAGTTACAATTGATATAACCTCTCATGGGTGATGAAAAAAAATGTATTACGTATATGTGAGAAAAAATCAATTTATTCGCAAACTCGCAACACCAGTTAATCTTCCTTAAGATGGTACCAATTTCTTCCTGCGGTTCACTGTAACCAAAAAAAAAAAAATTCTTCCTGGGGTTCATTTTCCAGCAGAATACACTTACAGCTCTTAGGTAAATGCACAATTGCTCTTTCTAATTTCAATTGTTTTCATTCACCTTAATATATTACTTGTATTATTTTGCATATAATTGGTGCTTAAAATGTCAAATTATTCATTGAAATCACTAGTTCATTTCCTGCAAATTAGGTCAATTGCAACAAATACATTAAAACCAGTTTCAACAACAACTGCTGAACTAGTATCACAACCAAAAACCCAGAAAAAAAAATGAAAAAATTTCTTCAGAAAAGGAGGAATCTGTGATTACCCTTTTGAAAAATCATCATTTTACTGATACCCAGATAGCTATTCTTGAACAAAAGAAACCTCAGATTCTTAGATGTAATGTAGAATCAAATCTTGAACCTAAATTGAAGTTCCTTAATGAAAATGGTTTTGTGGGTAGTCTTTTACCTGATGTGGTTGTTAAGAATCCAGTCATTGTAATGCGTAGTTTGGTTGATCATTTAATTCCGAATTACGAGTATTTGAGAGAGTTGATGAAAACTGATCAGACCGCGAGTGTGGCTGTTGTTAAGAGGGCTACTTGGCTATTGACTTCAGATCTTAGGAAGATTTTACAGCCTAATATAGAGTTTTTGTTAGGGGAAGGAATTCCAATGAGTAGTATTTTGAAACTGTTAAGGTCACATCCTAGGTCGTTGCTTCAAAATGCTGGTAGGATTCGGTATGGGGTTGTGACTGTTAAGAGAGTATGGGATTGAGCCGAGTGAGAATATGTTTATTCACGCTCTTAGGATGGTTTTGTCGATGAGTGAGTCAAATTTGAAGAAGAGCGTGGGAGTTTTGAAGAGTTTAGGGTGGTCTGATAAAGATATTGCGTCTACCCTTGCACGCCAACCACTCTGTTTGACGCTGTCGGAGGAGAAGCTGAGGAGCACCTCTGAGTTTTTTGTTAAAACTATGGATCTTAAACCAGAGGATGTGATTAATCATCCCAAGCTATGTATGTATTCATTGGATAAAAGGACTATTCCGAGGTGTAAAGTGGTTATGGCGTTAAAAGAGAAGAAATTGCTGAAAGGCTTGCATATACCTACATTAATCAATATGAATGAAGACAGATTCACTAAAAAGTTCATACTGGAACATCCAGACCATTCTTCGAGTCTTTGGAATGTCTACTTGGGTGCTTTTCCTGTCAAATTATGAAGTAAGTCCATCTCAAGTTGAATTCTATTCAAGTTTCAAGTAATATTATGTTCAAAGCATTAGTAGTGTAATGATTGTTGTTAAATCTTTCTGAATTTACATTCTTGCCTTTAACTAAATGACCTAAATTCACGTATTGATTGCATTGATTTTTGTCAGCAGTCACCGTGCTTATAATATTTACCAGAAAGAAATCTATAAGCTACTTGCCATGGTTACCACAAGGAAATCAAGTGCCCATGTTTTGATTTTGCATTATTGACATGATACATTATACGCTGCGTTACTCTGACACTTCACCTCGGTCGTGTGTCGTGTGCCCGACACTTGAAGTGTCCAACCCAACACGACACAACACAACACTTGGACACAGACCAAAAATTTGAAAACTTTGCAGAAAATAACCGTATCCACCACTATGACACGTGTCCGATAATTTCAGCCGAGTCAGATAACATAGATTTTAGGTCATTGTGTATATGTATCTTTAGAGTCATATTGAAGTCTTCTGGTGGATGCAAGCCAATTGGAACAGATCATGTTCTTATGGTTAGTTGGATGGATTCGTTGTCATCCTTTAGTGTTATTCATTTGATCCCAATATACATTTGCGAGTAGCCGTTAGGCTAATCTGGCTTTGATTGAGCTGTTTTTGCCTTTTTGGGCCTCTTTGCTAGAGATGATCGATGATCTTTTAAGGATAGACAAAGAAGATTAGCATAGTGTTGTGTAATTATTTGTTTATTTATTTAGTCATAGACCATAACTTTAGACCTTGAACCATACAGCGAATAAACAATGCTAGTGAATGTAGAATAGTTTCTTGATGTACTTGCAGTCAATGATGTTCGTCAATCTTACAAATACATGTTTTTTTTGTGAATCTGTTTGTAGTGGTTAGGACTCTATAAGCTTGGCGTTTTGGCTGGGCGATATTGCTGCAATGCACAGGATGGTAGATAGTACGTGGGATAGATAAACGGAGCATGGGTCATTCATATCCTCGAATTTGAGTTAGTTAATTGATATATTTTGTAGGAGTTTTTTTTTTTTTTTTTTTTTTTTTTGCACGGAATGTTTAAAAAAAACAGCTCTATTGTCAAAGATTTTAAGAATGTAATACTCCGTATTTAATAATTTTTATTTATCCCGCTTCAGCGTATTACGTATTACTCCGTATTTAACAAGATTCTAAGAATGTATTGACAAGTTGGGAAATGACAATGACATTGTTTTAAGAGGAAAATACAAAACGAATACTTGCAGAACCTTATGGAAAGATCTGTAGTTGTCTATTTAGATGTCACGTCTTCTATCTCATCTATGCCCCTCTCCTCCATCCTTGCTCCGACAGTCCGACTCATAACATCTCATCTCATCGATAATGCGGATATGAGTAACCCTTCCTTTAACCGTTATGAACATGTAACAGATTCGGATGTATATTTCATGATCTGCTTTAAATCCGTTTCATTTGCAATGATCATATTAGCGTATGGATATGATATTAAGACCGATGTCCGCTAATGAATCAGAAGATCGTCCCTTCCACATAAGCCTTACTCGTAGTAATTAATACGGGGTAACTTATTTTGTAGTAAAAAAAACTCGATAATTGACGAGTTGTAGCAGTTCTATTATTAATTCGATCCGTTACAATCGGTGTGGTGAATTTTATTGCCTAATGAACTCAATAGATACAGCAAAACCACAATAATCTATGGAGCCAAAAGAAAACAAGAATCCCTTATTTATTTAATCCTATTATTATCCGATTATAATCGGTCTTATTCTATATATATATATATATATATATAGTTGGCTAAGGCAAATCCCCCAACTATAGAAATGGATCGTTACTTCTTTTTGGTAGCTTCAATAAACCCACTCCGGAGGCAACCGGATGTCGTCCTGGTTCGCCTTTGTTTGTCTAGAGATCCGTAATTGAGAGCCCTTGTCGCTTTTAGTCTTCGTTGCAGTCCCGTCTGTAAAATTTAAAATTTTAGCTCAAGAAAAATATAACAGACTAATTGTACGGAACTTGATCCTGTTAGGAAATTTATCGATCTTATGATATGCGAATACTCATATATTATATAAACCGTTAAATCCGTTACGTTTGAGTCATAAGAATGTGAGGTTTCCTAATTCGAACATGAAACCAAATACGAGAAAAAATATGATGTTAAAAAGTCAAACAGAAACATTACACTAAAAAGATGACGATACCGAAATGGTCCCGAGTGGCCGAGACAAAGATGATAAATGGTACTTAGTAAATACTCGGTAGTAATCAGTTTGTGATACGACTATTGAATAAATTGACGTACGAAATTAATTGGTTCTAGATTCCGTGAATGGCATCAGCAAAATTGGACCCTTTATTATTTATTAGTTGAACAAACTAAAGATTTTATGAATGGACGCCTGGAACAATCTACAACAGGTGTCCGGACAACTCCACATGACTTGCAACAATTATTAATTTCATCTTCTTTTTAAATTACTCAATAACCATTTACAGATAAACAAATAATTAAGACGAAAGAAAGAGTAAATGTATGTACCTGGCTTATGGTTAGGCTGAGCTGGGGAAGTAACATGCCGAGGCAAGAACACACCGGTACCAACGGATTCTCTCTTCAGGACCATCAACCGACCCGTCATGGGCTGGGATTGGGCTTGCGCTTGAGATTGGGCCTTACCTGGAAGAGGTGGCCACGCTGATTGTGGCAAACCCAAAGTGAGGGTACGGTTATTACCGTTATTCTTCTTGTTCTTCTTCTTGCTAACTTTGCTCTGTTGCTGCTGTTGTGGCGCCGCTGCCCCACGCATCATTTCCTAAACACACACCATCACATAGTTCGTTACATTTATGATTTTTATTAATATTGAGATTAATAATCCAAGATTTAATTATATGGACTTACAGAAGGGTAGTTGCGGTAAGAGAAAGGCGACGGCTGTTTAGCAGGGTAAAACAGTGTTTCACCACTGTAATTACAATCAAAGAAACCGGTACCAATACCACCATTAGCAGTAACCTTCATTTTGGCCACCTCACCCGCCGCTCTCTTCAACAAATCCAACGTGCTGGCGGTGTCATCTTTCTTCTCATCATTAGGGCTACCAAGACTGGAAACCGAGTTTTTCGACTCAAACCCCAACAACGTCGACTGAGGCGAGCTAAAAGCGCGCAAGTCATCATCCTCACTAGTTTCATTTTCAGGTGCAGAAAAGGAAAAGTCGGACAGAATATCAGCATCAGTAAGAAAGTCGGAAGGGAGCCAGAACGCAGCGTCGGGTAAATCGTCAGCCATGAGAGGGGTGAAATGGAAGTAGTGGATGAGAGGAGAGTGGGAATGGCGGGAGTAATAAATAAGGAGGAAAAAAGGGTCAGGGGAAATGTATTTGTGTTAGTGTATATTGGTCATGAACGTGCGATGTATGTACTCATTCTCGTCTGGCAATGATACGCGCTGTTTTTATGAATTCCCAAGGTTTTCAACATCTTACTGATTTTATTTCATTAAGACGGTATCTTCGTGCTATTACGTTCTATTTATTGTTGATAGTCCTGATCGATTCTATAAGCGAGTTGGCAAGATTGTACATATTTACCTTTTTGAGGCTTCGGAGATGTAGTTATTTTACTTATTAGGAAGCGTTTGGTTGGGTTTAGTGGCGTGGATTATAATGGAATTTATTCATCTCAATGTTTGGTTGGGTATTAATTTGATAAATGAAAATAACAAACATAGAAGGAGAAATTCAAACGAGAATAAGCAACAAGTAATAAAGCAAAAGATGAAATTTATCAATATGAGAAGAAACTTAACCCAATCCAACCTGTGAACCTCTTTAATCGATCCTATACATAATCAATCCACAAATTAATTACTATCACCCTATTTCGAGATATCCCCTTAATGGAAGCCAATAACAAGGAAATCACACTTAATTATCAACCCAACTTACCAACCTGTAGAAATCATATACGTTGGTTCAACTAGTTTATTGCCCGTGCGTTGCACGGTATCTAAAATAATTGGATAAATGTATATTGCGTAAGAACATTTTAAGGTTTGTTGTGTAAAGGAAATTGTTGGACAATTTTAATGCTAATATAAATTAAATAATGGTTATTATTATTGGCTCAACTTGTGATTTTATTAACTAAATTAATTAACATTTGTATGACAATTTTTTTTCTTTAGATAGTAGTTTTGATTTTTGAAGGGTTTAGTTGGTAAAATAAAACATAAATAACAATTCATTATATTTTAAAGCACTTGTCATTGTATTATATACAATATGTACATGTTTTTTTTTATATATATATTTGTATCTAAAGTATGAAATTGTTATACATATGCGATACACTTTTATGCTTCTTATATCACTTCTTTTTGGACCTCTCCTCTCTACGTCAACTATGTGTTTGATGTCCTTTGTTATCGTCAATAGCTTTAGAACGTTTCTAAAAATAAGTTTAATTTTTTTTTTAAAAAAAATTTTCCATCATTAAAATATTTTTATAAATCATTTTTCTTTTAACCCTGACTGTTATATCACCTATATGTGTTCCTTTAAAAGTTTCTACTTAGAGCATCCGCAAAGGTGACGCTGCTCATATTTCATCTTTCCACTAACTTTTCCATACACCATCCCCAATTTATAACTACATCTATGCAAAAATGGGGTTCCCCAATATCATAACTTTACAAACAAAAATATAAAAACCTCCTCAAAAGACACACCAATTGTTCTTACTTTTCATTTGGGAACCTCCCCTATAAATAAAGGAGCCTCATATGTTGGGGAGATATGTGCATTGATGGGGTTCCTCATTTGATGAAAGAGGAGGCATATTGGGAGGTAAAAAGGATCCTTTGCGGGTGCTATTAGGGCATTCTTATTCTAAAAAGTTTTCTTATCTTAACCTTACCATTATTTTTTTGGTCCAACCTTAAATAGTGTTACAGTCTCCTCGTAGCAAGCATCGTATTTATCTTTTCTTGCGGCTTGTTTGGCGAGGGTATACACCCACATAATGTAATCCTCTCCCCTGTG
>JAOWBH010001813.1:0-16601 GCA_028566215.1 Silene coronaria
CGTCACTGTACTTATTTTATTCCGCTGCTAAGACTTTCGTTGAGTTGTTTTGGAATAAACCAATTGTAATGGACTTGTCACATTAAACTTTGCTTTAAAGTACTGGGTTGTTGTTTACTTTGTTTACTTCTACGGATGGTAACATCTTTATTTATCCCGGAAGTCCTAGTCCAGGCTCTTGGATAAATGGGGGTGTTACAGAGCTGCTGAAGACTATGCCACAAATTAGCTCAGACCCGGAAACCCATGTTGTCCTTGCGCCGCTCGTAACTGGGCTGTCAATAACCGCTGCATAGGCGCCCCAATATTCCTGCCACTTCCATCCAGTTCCTAGGGTGCATGCATGTCTACTGACAACTGCTTTGGGACAGGTACAAGGCCAATCCCTTTTCACCAGACCTAATTGCTTACTGTTTCCCCCAACTAGCGTACGCGCGTACCAGCACACGAGCTGAGTACACCAATCTAGCCAACGTTCAACAACGTCGGCCTTTTTGTTCGCTGTAACGGTCCATGAAAACACGGACACATCCTAAGAAACTAAATAAGCACACTCACCCCAAGCGGGGTTTCAATGAACTGAATAGGTAAAGAGGGCCGCTTTGAGGCTACCCTTTTGGCCGCCATGTTGTTTGGATTTAATTTAGATTCATTAACCAACCCATTGGCTTAGTTCCTGCTGGTTTTCCTGGCAAGGTTATATATATCATGGGTGTGTTTCACATAGTATGAACAACTATGCATAATATATTGTTCATAGATGATTTAGAAATCGATGTTTATTAGTAGGTGCTCGTATTTAGGTACTATATTATAACCATCTAATCCAGTTAACGGTATCTCCGAACAAAGGCTATGGCCCTGCGGAGAGGACCGCGTGGACTATTATGTTATTTATTCAGGTCGCTTCGAAGCCCGCAAAGGAGCGTATCCGTTCTGGGTTTGCACGGTTGCTCACACAAAATCCCTTCAAAAAGGGCGTGCCCATCTAATTCCTCAAATTTTCGGTTATGTAGTGACTCAAAGATAAATTATAGTAACCAAGCAACATAGCTGTAATACCAATACACCTAACTCGTAACAGTAACCCACAATGCACGTACAAAGTACTCTCTCAAAATGTAAACACCATGTAAAACTCATATTTGACTGCCTAACAAGGCCTTGGCTGCTTACTGGGCACACTCCCTCCCAAAAAGCAGATTTCATTGTCTTAGCAATTAATGAAGAAATCTAAAGAGTACTACTTGAACACAAATTGGGGAACTATGTTTGCCTTACACAAACCATAGTTACAATCTACCACTCCTTACAAAATAATAGTTACAGCTACTCCTTATACTTGGTAGAGTTAACCAGGAATAGAAAAAAAATACTTGATTAAAAATAAAGAGTACTACTTGAACACAAATTAGGGAACTATGTTTGCCCTTACACACTTACTTATTTCTTCTATAATATAGAGACATGTTTAGAGAACCATAGTTACAATCTACCACTCCTTACAAAATAGTAAGAGCTACTCCTTAAATTTGGTAGAGTTAACCAGGAGGAGAAAAAAAGATCAGAATTACCGGTTTCAGGTTCTTCATTTCTTTACTTCGGTTTACAAACAGTAGGGGGAGCATGTTATTCCATGCAAACTAGCTACCTTAAAGTTATTTGTGCTAAGTTACTTTCATTAAACAACATTTATTTAGCTAATTATTCTAGCCTCCAATTCCGTTGTGTTCTGTCACCATTGTTTAGTTCACCGTTATGAACAATTACATTTAATCTATCCAGGAACGTGAAATTCATTATATTTGGAACTTTGTCTTAAAAAGTTAGCTAAAATGATAGATGTCTCTGAAAACTTATTTCATAGATTTCTTAGTTTACTTTAAATTAATCATTTGCGGCTCCAAGTTATTATTGTACATAAATTTCTACAAATATATGCATAATTAAAATGAAAAATCTTGGACATATTTATTTTAAACAACTATTCATATCATCGTTAAGAATAATATTCGTATAAAGTCGTTAAAGTCGTATGGCTTGACAAATTATTACTGGTGTGGAAATAGTAAGTGTTGTGCGGAAAATTAGCTCGAGTCATTGCCGACTAAGCAGAAATCTATAGACGTTATGTCTCTGGAAACTTATTTCATCGATTTCTTAGTTAACTTTAAATGGTTTCTGTCATGAACTTGCCCTTCGCTGTCTGTTGAGTTTCGGTATCTGCCTCTGGGTTGGGGACGTGCACTTAGTTGCCTTCATGAAAATGCTCTGTTTTAAATAAATCTGTGATGCTTTGCTTTCGGTTATAGTTTGTATCCTGTGTTTCGTGAGCCTCTCCAGGGGTACTCACGAATAATATGCATTTTCCCATGCCCATTGAAAATAAAGCTAAGCTAGGGCAAAGCCACAGGACATACCTCGTTTAAAAGTGGCTTCTACATTACTTGTTGAAATAGAGGTCAAAGGCTCTTAGGTGATCATTATCAATAATACCAATATGTGAACTTTGCTTAGGCGTTGTATTTGTAGCCAAACGGGATATAGTCGGGCTTCTTAAGGCTAATTTACTCAGACATAAGCTTACAGGTGTACACAGTGCAGAGGACGAGTGCATGGAAATGGGTATGTTGCTTACATCTCCTACTCGTCTTTTATCTAAAAAAATAAAAACTCCACATCTTACTGTTCTAAAAAAAACCTTCATACATGGTATCCTAGGCGATCCTATGGCCGCCGTTTAAACCACCTATACATTATTCGATTTGGTCAAACTAATCTTTAATGAAAACTCTCTTTATAGAAAATGTAACAATGTAAATAGCCTGTTGCAAATTCTTATATTTCATGTTATTTATGGTCAAGGTCTAAATACTTTAACTTCGAAAAGGTAAATAGTTAGGACAATAAGATGTGGAGGGAGTACATTTCGATATGTTTTCCTGTCAAGGTTGTGTTGTTCGTGTAATCCTTATGCGAAAATCTACCACACTCTACAACAGATGAATTCCCTTACTACACGGAAACACCGATGACAGCTCGCGCGCAGGACCTACTGGGCAGGTAAGACCGGCAATGAGATTATGCCCTACGTGTATAATTAGGCACCTACATGACCATATACTGTCCTAATTTGCAGCAATTCAGAGGCATCCAACCAACGCATACAAAGAAGGACTCGAGGCAGGCCTAGCAAGCGACTTGGAACAGGTGCTTTGTCTGAACTTTCACAACATCCCTTACTACAATGCATTTTATATTTAAGGCTATGGTGAAAGATGTAAACCCTGCAGCTGTAACAGTGCAAGCAGTCTCACTTCCAGACCATCAGGCCCCTCAAGTTACGGGGCTTCCGATAACCACCCACAAAGTTGCACCAGATTCACAAGAACCCGGCCAGTGGTCATGCAGGTGAGGGCATCAATTTGCTAACGCACTGGCCACTTGTTGGTTAAGCACATCTGACTCGATTTTTTGTCCTCCTGATCATCTCATAGCGTACCAGAACCTAGAAAACGCCGCGGCAGGCCTAAATCCCAAACTGCAGCAAGGTCTACACCTCTCTCGGGGCATGCAGTTGCGAGCCTGGGTGAGCCAGTCGCACTTAACCAGCCGCTCATTGTGAGTGCAGCACAGAACTACCTGCATTCCACGAATCCGCCTACAACCGTGACGAGCGCTGCAAATCGTAGATCCACTTCTATGCGACTGTCCCAACTCCTGCCAGCCAGGTATACCTGAGCAGGATTCACATATCTTACCACAGTGCCAAATGCCCATTACACCCCATTACCCTACAGCTAACCACAACTTTAACTGCTTGTAGTACTGGTAGCACGCCAACTGCCAACCGACCACGTGGGAGGCCTAAGTCACGGCAGCCAACAAATCCTAACCCCCTTTTACAGGCTGTAAATTTGTTGCCGGCTGGAACAGACCTGCCAACTCTGGCTCTTGCACCAAATGCAGGTCACATACCCCCTAATCAGGCAAGGGCACTTGGAGCAGGGGGTGCAAAGCGAAAGCGTGCACAAAATAAATCACGTGTTGTGTTGGACAGGTTTGTTTTTGTGAATAGAACAGCTACTAACCAGGTTGTCTCGTATTTACATTGTCTAATCATGCTCATTGCGCAGTGATTTGCCCTCCACCAGCACAGGTCCTCCCAAGAAAAAACGTGGCCGACCTAAATCAAAACAGCGAACAAGTACTGTTCTATTTCTTCAAGTTGCTCTTCGCAATACCTACCCCTTATTTATACTTTATTTGTACTTGCTTCCGAACAGCTGATTTGTTTCGGATGAGCCAAATGCAGGGGTCCCAAATGCGACAATAGGCGAACCACTGCCGGCAAGCAAACACCTTCTTCCAACTGCAAACAGCTGTGCAAGCTGCGGCGCAAAGAAACTTCTGTATGAACCCTCGACATTTTGTTGTGGAAATGGCACAATTGTTCTGACAAACAACCCCTACCCGCCCCAGCTTACGTACCTCTACACTTCTCGAGATGAATGTGCCCTGCACTTTCAAAAGTACTCACGGATCTACAACAATGTCTTCGCATACAGTTCAATTGGCGGAACCTTTGATGTCCAGACACTCAAGGGAATCTATGTTTTCAAACTGCACGGGTAGATCTACCACCATGTGCCAGACTTGCTACCAAGTGCCAAGGGCCCCAGGTACTTGCAGTTGTATTTCTATGACGGTCAGCATGAGGCCGAGCGTAGGGCTGGTTGCCTTCCAGAATTGAGGCGCGACGTAGTTGACATTCTCATGCAGGTTACGAGCATAAACCCATACGCGAGGTTTTTTCCGATCTCTGAGGGAACTTGACATATAGGAGAACACCCAGATTGTACTTAGTACGAACACTGGCAGGGACCAGCGGGTGTACAATGCGCCTACGTCTAATGAAGTTGTGGTTATCTGGTCTGAGAACTTGGCAGACAGAGAAACGGTTGGCCCATGTATAACAGTCACTGGTAAAACGGATAGGTCTCACCGCATCATGCATTACTATGGCTGTTATGACCCCCTCCAGTACCCTCTACTCTTTCCTTACGGAGAATGTGGATGGCACCAAGGTTTACTGAAAACGGAAAATGGCATTATAGACCGTACTAACACGCTGCAGGGTGCACGACCTGTTTCGTCATTCCTTGATCCAGAGGATTTACTTGAGGAGGAAACAAACCGTATGTACTTTCTGTACCCCTGCCTTCTTTTTCATAAACAATCCAAAAACTTTTAAAAAAATTACGGATCTGAATTATAACCCTGATCCATCCATAATGCAGGTCACTTACAACGACGTGTTCCAAGAGAACGCCACATTTCTTGTAGGGAATATTACTGCTACAAGTTCCAAAACCGCCCAGACAACATGCTTCTACGAACTGGGAGGTGTTTTCAACAATATGTGGTCGACATGTATGTGAAACTCGAAAACACACGGCTCGATTTTTATCGGAGGAATCAAGATACCATCAGGGCCGACCTATACCAAGGCTTGTTGGATACAGTTGAAGCTGGGGAAATCTGTGCAGCAAATGTGGGCCGTAGGGTTGTCCTCCCATCCAATCACATTGGAGGCCCTCGCGACATGAGAAAGTGATACTTAAATTCAATGTCCCTTGTGCAACGGTTTGGAAAGCCAGATCTGTTTGTAACAATGACATGTAACGCTTCTTGGCCTGAAATAAAACAAGAACTTGGTGTAGGAGAAGAGGCCCAAATCGGCCAGATATTGTTGCCAGAGTTTTCCGGGCAAAGCTCGTGTCCTTGAAAAAATTGATTATGGAAGAGCATATCTTTGGGGAAGTTGCTGCCTTCATCTATGTCGCGGAATTTCAGAAAAGGGGGCTTCCTCATGCACACTTCCTTATTATACTTAAGCCTTCATTCAAAATAAAATGCACATCTGACTTTGACAAGTTTGTCTACGCTGAAATACCGCCGGAAGAGAAAGAAGCCTTGGCCCATGTGGCAAGTTGGATCCTACATGTTCGTGTATGCATCACAGAAAAACAAAGGGCCATTGCAAGTATGGTTACCCTAAGCAATTTACCCCGGAAACTACAAGTAACTCTGACGGATATCCAGAGTACAGGCGCCGTAATACAGGTGATAATGCCATGATTCGGAAACACACACTGGATAACCGCTGGGTAATACCTTACAACCCCTATCTGATGACCTTGTTTGATTGTCATTTGAATGTCGAAGTATGTTCAACAATAGAAGCGGTCAAATATTTGTATAAGTACATTTTTAAGGGTCATGACAAGATATCGTTCAATGTTGTTCCAGTTGACAATCCACAAGTGGTTGATGAGATTCAACGCTTCCAATCAGGCAGATGGGTATCTCCGTGTGAGGCAATGTGGCGTATATATGGATTTGATCTATATGAGATGCATCCATCCGTAATGCCCCTGCAGATCCATCTACCCAATATGCAGACTATTTAGATTAGGCCAACTGAAAATTTGGAAGATGTCATTTCAAGTGAAAAACGTGCAAGGACACCTTTAACCGAGTTTTTCAAGATCTATTATAATGATACAGATGGTGAAGTGCCCAAGTATTTATATAATGAATTTCCGGAACATTAAAGGTGGGACACCAAAGAAAAAACGTGGTTTTAGAGGAAAGTGAATTTGTTGGTCATTGGTAGGCTTGTTTTTGTGGCTCCGTCTGAAGGTGAGCGCTACTTCCTACGCTTATTATTACTGAACGTGCGTGGTCCCAAATCATATGAATCCCTGCTCACAGTTGACGGGTTTAAATGCGCAACGTTCCAGGAAGCAGCGTTAAAATTACGATTACTGGAACCCGACAACACAGTGGAGATGTGCTTAGATGAGGTAGTGCCAGTTCAGATGCCGGCTTCCCTACGACGCTTGTTTGCCACGATACTGATCTTCTGCCAGCCAAGAGACCCGACTGCTTTATGGGAAAAATACTATCCATCCCTTTCTGAAGATTTCAAACATGAATGCCCAACTGAGGATTCAAGAAACCGAGCTTTGACGTACCGAGCGATAGAGCAAATCGTAGAGGCCATGGGCAGAACCATGAGAACGTTCGGCCTAGACCATCTTTGCGAGGAATTAGATACTGAGATGCAACGGACGAGGGACATAACTGACGCATTGGATGCTCCTATACCTAATGAAAGCATTGCTTGCATAGGCTTCCTGAACCCTGGGCAACAACATGCTTTCGACACGATCATGAGGCATGTTAGAAATGGAGAGCCAGGTGCCTTTTTTGTAGACGGCCCAGGTGGCACTGGTAAAACTTACTTATACAATGCTCTCTATGCTGAAGTACGACTAATGGGAAAGATCGTCCTACCTACGGCTACATCTGGAATTGTAGCATCTAATATCCCTTAAGGCAGGACAGCTCACTCACGGTTTAAAATCCCTGTGGACTTTGAAGCTTACCTTTCATGTGCCGTTCCAAAGCAAGGAAGTTTAGCTGCTCTATTAAGAGAGGTCGCTCTATTGATTTGGGATGAGGCTTCAATGGCTAGGGAGGAAAGTGTTGAGGCCTTGGATGCATTACTCCGTGACCTATGTGATTCAGAGCTTCCATTTGGTGGCAAAGTTATAGTTTTTGGAGGGGATTTCCGCCAAATACTCCCAGTTGTGCCGCAAAAAACAAATAGAGAGGTTGTTGACTGCAGTTTAGTCGCTTCTAAGTTATGGCCACAACTTATCAAGTTCAGGTTGAGCGAAAACATTCGGGCCAAGCAAGATCCGTTGTTCGCAGCGTTCTTACTCGCGCTAGGAAATGGCGAATTACAAAAAGAAGAAAATGCATATGTACACCTGCCTGCTGGAATTGTCAAGTGTCAGGATAAGGATGAGGCCTCATCTGACCCAATTACAGCCATCACAGAAATTGCCTTCCCAAAAAATGACCTGGAGAGTTACCGACCTGAGATCTTCACAACAAGAGCTATCCTGACTCCGATGAATGAAGATGTTGATGCAATCAATTCCATCTAAATAGACCAGTTCCCAGGCACATCAACCACCTACAAGAGCTACGACACTGTCTTGGATGACAAGTGTCATATCTATCCAACTGAGTTCATAAACAAACTAGCTCCAGGCGGTATGAGCCCTCATGAGCTTATCCTAAAATACAACAGTCCGGTCATACTCCTGAGAAATCTGTTGCCATCCGCTGGCCTGTGTAATGGGACTCGACTTATTTGCAAAAGCTTCAGCCCAAACTTGATAGGGTGTGTGATAACAAATGGCCACCACGCAGGGGAGCATGTGTTCATACCACGCATAAATTTGCGGCCAGCAGCTTCTTTAAATTATCCTTTCCAGTTTCAGCGTAGGCAGTTCCCTGTCAAGCTAAGTTTTGCCATGACCATAAACAAGTCCCAAGACTCTAGACCGAGTTGCTATTTACTTGCCGAGCCCCTGTTTCTCGCCTGGGCAGCTCTATGTTGCATTGTCACGCGCCAGAACAGCGGACAAAGTAGCGGTTATTGCAGCTCCAGCACCACAACACGCACCTCGAAACTCTGTGAAAAACATCGTCTCCTACGACGTCCTTTTTCTTGCGGGCATTATCGGGGAACCACAGGTTTGCACACATTGTCTAACTACTACAGGCATTTTACATGGAGGTAGTTGCCCGCTCCCAAGTTACCAAATGTTAATGTACTGTCCAAGCACACCTCTTATTGTGTATGCACTTTTTTTTACAGGCTATTGTGCCTGACCCTGATAGCTACAGCTTTGTTTACTTGAAAGGTGTTTCTGGCCCAAGCTAAACTAAGATGCCGGTCTTGCAGCCTCTTACCAACATAGATTGTTTTTTGGGAAACCCATCTTTTTGGTGTTAATGAATAAGGTAGAGGCGCAGACACTTTTGTTGGGCGTTGAGCTGATGTATACGGCCACGCCTCACCAGTTTGTGTGATAACTAATTTAGATTTTCGTAAATTTCACTAATTACATAGCCGTGTCTCAATCCCAAACATTGTCCTGTCAGCCGGATTCGAGAAACGACGACTTATGTGATCCAGATTACATGTATTCTACATTTTGGCGTCACTTACTTAGTCTTGTGATGGTTAGCAGCAGATTATTGTTACAAGGGCTCTTCAAATCAAATTAAAACAAAATAATTATACAGTGTCAATTATAATACTAAGAAGTATGTTTGCATATTCTATTACCTATGACCTATCCCTAGAAGCTAAAATTACTTTCCAATTTACTAGGCATAGCTACATTGATTTACAACTATAACAACTAAACAAACACAAAACTAGAAACAGGGACAACCACACAAATCCACAATCATGAAGTCAAACTACCATCTCATATCCTTACATCACAAAAGTTGATGACATCAGAACCTACCTTACCCCATATCTTCTTGGTTCTCCCTAAAGTGAGATAAACTTACCAAATCAAATAAAGATCTTATATTTAATATTGCATTTACAAGCTACTTAGACCGCTTTATCCTTTTAGAAACCAACCCCATAGATACGCTCAGCTCACCATGTAGGCTACAAGGTATGCAGTAATTAGCTTCCATTTTTCCTTGCAAATTTAGAAACCATAGTTCTTATTAATGGAGTTTGTTGCTCGTAATTATGATATTGTTGTTTGCTTTTAATATGATTAGCTGCATTCTTGTGTGTCTAACTTACCCCATCCTCTAAATCTTTGTTGTTTTTCGTGAACTTTGTGTCGTCTCCTTGTAAAGAGATGTAATTGATGTTAGAACCAATGACTGGTTTACTGAAGTGCATGTTGTTTACAGGCACGTCCCATAAGCCCGTCTTCATTAGCTAGATTTTTAGTATCTTTGAATCAGAGAAATCATAAACTTGAGTTTTAACCACTGAGTATTACAAAATTTGCTGATTAGACCCTATAAAACTCAGCAACCACCTTTACAAGAACCTCGCAACCAGCATTTGAAAATATGAATCGTTAAAACAATCAGCTCAAGAATTGAATAATACCAAACTAAACATACTTCAGGACTTCAGAGTCGACTACCGACATTGCTGAGTTGTTTAAAATTAATTATCTTGTGCTATGTATAATACTGCTACCATAGAACGATTTAATTTGTGTCAGGAAAATGAAGGCTAAGAAGGTTTTCCTTAGTGAGTTAACAACTTCAAGCAATAACTATAAGGTCAGGGTTAAGGTTATTGAGAAGGATCGGCCACAAAAAGGTCAAGTGAGGAAGGTGCTCTACCAAGGCCTGCTGCTCCTTGATGAGAAGGCATATTGGTTCTTTTCAAATTTATTGGTCGTTTTGACTTAGCTAGCCAATACAGTCCTTAATTTCGGAACTATTATTGTTCATATGTGAGTTAATATTGTCAGGTTCCTACTTTATTCTGTCAGCTAAGTTAAGCCTAAATGTGCAGGGGAATAAGATGGGGGCTGTGTTGTTTGGAGATCAGCTTCGAACCTTTCGAGATGCCATTGTTTACAACGGCTCATATGAGATTTCAAATGCACACATAAGGCCTATGGAGGAAAGGTATAAAAAAGATGCAACAGAGCTCAATTTTCAAATGGGGTTTAACCGTGGGACTATTATTCAACGTATGGACCCTAAAAACCGACCCTACGCTTCCAAAATATGTGGCCATTGGCCAGATTCCGAAAGCCAGAGATCCCTCCGACGAGTTTGGTTCGTCTATTATTTCATTTTGTTGAGGAATAAATTAACATTTTCCGAAAACGTGCAGTTACTTATACACATATTTTAATGAATTGCAAACCTGGCCAGATGTGGTGGGAGTCCTTTTAGTTGAGGGGGAAACCAGGCAAGCTAGCATTGCAGACGGTCGCAAGATCAGCGTCACTGAAATTGTCCTTACGGATCACATGTATCAACTAAACACACCCTCGCATAATCCGAGTAATACACATGAAAGTCAAATTAAAAACTGTTTATTACACCTGCCTATCAAACCAATACCCAACAACCACTATCTCTGCATGGGGCGATCTAGCAGACAATGCATCTGAGAGTTTGCCTTCACAGCTAGACAGGTTCAAAGGTGTGGGTTTCACTGCAGTGCAAGTATCTCACCGCAAAGGTTCTGGTTTCTTACAAACTGTTTCATTTTCTTGGGATGTAGGATTACATGCAGCTGTGACGTAGCTGATGGTAAAAGCAACTTAGGCATAACAGCATATGCAGAGAACGCTGAAAAACTATCCCGCTTGACAGCCCATGATATTTTCAGGCTGAAACCCTCGGTACGTATCCGGATTACCCCTGGTACACTGTGAGTTTCAATTAAATGGCAGTGTGATCCCTCAATATGCGTCAATTAAAACAAACTAAAGCACGAGTCGATCAAAACACAAAAGAAAGTCAGAGCAGCTTACCTAGGAATTTTTTTTAAAAAAAATTCAATGGTCATTTTACAGAAAGCCGCAAGTGGCTTTGAAGTTGCACGTAAACTTATGCGCACAGCATACCTACTTGAAGTCGACCCAAAAAACAGCCTATGTTGAGCAACATTCTTGAATGGGCCCTAAAACAGGTTTCAGTTGACCCATCTAAGGGTGAAGAAGGACGTGAGCCCAGCGAAATTACCGCCTCAACCCTGCGAGACAGTACTGATGCAATTGTTCAAATCCCAATCCCCAAACAAGTGGATACACCTTCATGTGTAAGGGAATCAAAGGAAGTGAACGACAATACAGATTGTGCCACCACTGAAGTGCAGGTGGATATCGATGAAGGTCTTGGGCCAGCTGTTGCTGAATACAAATCTATAGCAAGCAATAGTACAGTAGTCTGCAGCGTCGCTAGCCCAGCCACACCAGGCAGCATGCCCAAAGAGCCAAGGCACACTAATCCAGAAACTAGCGCAAAATCCAGGGTGTGCAGCCCATGAAGCCGTCTAGGCACTTCACACCGTGCTGCATGCTTTAGCTCTTGCATTTTTTGCTCAGCAGGCACACACAAAACAACTACTTTTGTAACAACAAACTTTGGCACGAAACTGGTTGACCTGTTCAACCTCGAGCCCTTGTGTTTTGCCACGGTACTAATAGTAGCATTCGTCTAGAACTGTGCCTTGGAGCTGTAGAAAGCTCCAGACCTTCCAATAGGGGCCGCTGTATTAATAAATAGTGTGCGCTTCTGCTAGGGAAAACTTATTATGTGGAACAAGCAACTTGGGTTTTATTAGAACTCCTAAAGTTTATTGCAGTGCATGAAAGCACATGCCCAGGGACCATTTTATGTATGAGACCATTACTTTCAAGATGCAGATAAGCCTCAGAGGTTGGGAAGTTCTTGGGCTTACAGTTTTACAGGCTCGGATGTACAGTACAGGTACAACAACTTTCCCTAACATCTTCATGGCCTGACCTTATAATGCTTGTCTGGGGTACATGCATAACCCCCCTACTTTAGTAATAAGATCTTTCAAATACTTTTTGCTTATTGTGAAAGAGAACCAAATGTTGTGTTGAACTTTCCTCACTTTATGAAACGTTTTCTGAGTTGCAAACTTAGGTCTCTATTAATGATAACTTTTACTAGGCTAATTAAGAGCCATTGCCACACACTAATACATGCTGACACGTCTTTTAAATACTACTAAATAAATGGAACTTACAAGTACAAACTTGGAAACAGTTGCAGAAAGTACAATAGGGGGTAGTAACAGACAATTAACTACCTTCAAATTCAGTACAAACATAAACTGATGAGTGGGCATGTAAGCCTTTTTTGCTTCCAGTTTCCACCGTCCTGTTCGCGTCAAACAGCCAAGCACTATATTGCCACAACTCCATGTATATTTTGCCTGCTAAAGTTTCACGTCTACAAGCATACAGGGTATGTATTGTAATGTAATATAACCTACCTTATAGAGTTATAGGCATCACAACTCTAAATACTTTCTTTCAAACTATGCCATTTTGGAAACAAATCAGTAGTTATTACATGTTCTCTAAATTGAATTTTCAGTGTAGACAAACTTTTACTACTTATATTCTTGGGACCAGCTGGCGAGCGCCTGTCAGAAATTGGGCATTTCGCAATTCGTACCTCAATCTCGGGCCTTCTGCATTAGTCAACCCGACCCAAGAAATAAGTTTCACTATACTAAGCACGACTGTAAAACACACCAGCCTAACCGATGCTGTTAGAGGAAGCAGCCATACGCAAACCACCAAATTGGGGCACCGCGCCCATTCGGGCGCGACGCAACAACTAGTATATACAAAATTTACAAATATTCACAAAGTGGATATTTCCCTTCCCACACTTAAAACTTACATTGTCCTTAATGGAACAAAATGTAGGGAGGAAATAAGAAAGAAAATAACATGTTTTTGATTTTTTGAAATTTTCATATAAATAGAAAACGTGTTTTTGTTTTTTTTCATATTTTGAAATGAAACAACTTGTTTTTGTGTTTTTTTTTGGGCCTCATCCCCACACTTATTGTATGGACAAGTTGTGTAGAGGAGACAATAAAAGTGAAATGAAAACATATTTTTGGATTTTTTTTTTGTTTTTGAAAAAGGAAAATGACATATTTATTAGTTTTTTCAAAATTTAAGAAAATGAAAACATAAGAAAGACATGTCACACAAACTTAAGAAATATTAACAAGGACACTAGACATATCTACAACAATAAGACACCACCAAATATACCAACAATCTAACTCCACAACAAATGTCCACAAGGGACCAACACCACCAATAACAATCCACAATCCAACAACAACAACTCCAACAAACCAACAATACAAATCCTCCCCACACTTAAATCCTCAATGTCTAAAACAAGGGAGGGCAAAAAGAGAAAGTGAGAGTGAAGAATATCACCGTTTCAAGCTCGATCTTTGATCATTCCATAAAGGAAGCGATCTTTGATTCTTCTACCTCAACTCATCACCTTCTTGTTGGTATCTTGGAGCTCACAAAAAAAGTACCTACACACTTTAAACAAAACAAAAACACCATAAAAGCATAATATGTTCAAGAATGCTTGGGTTGCCTCCCAAGAAGCGCGGTTTTAAGGAACCCGCCAAACCTACAAGAAGATCCATAAACTAACCCGGATCCCACAATCTATGAACAAGGCCACTCATTGCCTTCACATTATCAAAGTGGCCCAAATCTTTAAGTATCTTCCATTTTTCTCCACCTTGATCATTCTCCACATCAATTTCAAATTCAACAACATAAAACATTTCCTCCTTTCTAGGTGGAGGATGATCAAAATGGAGAATTTCGGGACAATCAACAACATATGAGACTTGGTTAGCCTCCTTGTCCCTCAATCTTTCTTTCTCAACTTTCTTAAAAACACGATTGCCAAAGAGAGCAAATGGCACATCAAATTCATTGAAATCATCAAGGAGGGGGGTGTCAAACAATTCACCCATGCAAGCTTTATCAAATAAAGGAGTTTCATACTCCTCATCAACAATCATAATCTCAAGCAAAAGAGTAAGAGGAATAAGGTCTAGGTCATTGGTAGGTGTAAAGAAATCATCCTCATCACAAAAAAGGCACCTCAAATTTCTCGAAGATAGGTTCACCAAGCAGATGCTCCTCACACTCCTCTTCACAATCGATGCTCACACTATCCTCATCAACAATCATAACCTCCAACAAAGGGGTAAGAGAAATGAGGTCTATGGAATCAACGGGTTTAAGGGATTCATCATCAACATGAAAGAAAGCATCAAATCTCTCAAAGACGGGCTCCTCAAACAAATCAACCTCAAAATCTCACTTGTCCAACAAGGTTTCCTCACTTTCATCATTCCAAGAATCATCACAACTTTCAAAATTCTTATAATTCTTCCCCATTTTCTCTTCCTTACTAGGCTCATCATTAATTTCAAACCCAAGACCATCTTTACTCCTAACAAGCTTTATCCACAAGGAAACTCCCTCATTTTCCACAAGAGTGAGTGGTACAATCTTTTGAAACACAAAATTATCATCCAAATTCACATCGAGAGTACCATTAGTTGCAACTACATACTCCTCATCAATAACCTCATGCTATCCAACATCCTCCACATTACTCTCATTACCATCCAAGGTAGGCAAAGGATTAACTTCATGGAACTCAAGGGCAAATAACTCAAAAAGGTCTAATTTCTCACCAACCGACTTAGAAGAAAATTTCCCTGCACAAAATGAGTCAAGTAAAGTCCTAGTGTGGTCATTAATTCCCTTGGAAACGGTTAAACACAAAGCCCCTTCAATAAAGTATTTTCCACTGAATGTTCCAAGGTATTGTTTAAACCTAGTCATGTAAGCTCCAAATTGTTCATCCTCCCCTTGAGGAAAAGCAAGGCTAATTAGACTTCTACCAACATAACACCTCAAACTTATATCATCAACATATTCATTGACCTCACTCACATGATTTTCCTCACTAGTTTCACAAGACAAATCATTATGTTCAAGAATATCATCACAAGTGTTCATATTAGGTTCATAGCAAGAGAAGTGTTGTTATAGAGAGTAGTTACAAAAGCCTTGGTTGTAAGAGTTAAGAGATTGTATCACATTCAAATTATCATACGAACAACCATTCAAGAGAAAGTTATCATGATAAGACGACTCTTGTTGTTGGTTGAAGTCATTAAAGCAAGGTGGGCAAGTGTCAAATGGTTTCATTCCAATAACATTATTATGCATAGAAACATCCATGAGAAAACAAACAAAATGGTTGCATGTTATTGTCGTCAACGTACATCTAAGAATTCATAGGGGTTTGGGGGAAATAAGATGGACACACATCAAATGAATTACTAAAGACACCACATGACCCACATTGAACATTATACAAATTCATTTGGGGCGAGGGGCACATATCAAAAGTATGTCCAAAATCTCCACATGAATCACATTGCACATCATATATTATATTGAGGAGGGGGTGCATATGAAGGGCAACAAGTGAAATCATGTCCATAACCACCACAGTATGCACAATAAGATGAATAAGCATGCATACCATAAGAATTGTTCATTTTTTGGGTGTTATCAAAATTTTTCAAAAGCAATAAAATGACTAATCCCAAAATTAAACAAAGACTTATATCTAATAAAGCACCATGCCGACAACGGCACCATTTTGATGCGGTGTTTTGTCGTCGTTCACCTCATCAAAAACAATTTGAAAAATAACCCAATTTAAGTAGTATAAATCGGGGTCGAACCACAAGGATGGTGGGGTTAGGATATAAGTTTCTGTTATGTTCTAGTTAGCCGATTAATAAGATTTGATTGAGAAATAAGTAAATGAGAAGAAAAATATTAAATTGGCAAGAAAAAAAATATAATAAAAATGATGCAGGAAGTGAGCGAAATGAACATTCTTGCCGACTGTTCAGTTGAATGTTCAGAGAGACAGATTCAGCAAAGAGTTTCACCCAGTTACATGGACGCCAAGATTAATACTATGCTTGGACTTCAAGTATCATATCTTTCCTTATTACATCTGTTTGCTAAATATTAAATAACTAGTTTATTTTATGTCAATTAAATTTATTTCCTAATTTCAGAATAATAGAATATAGGCAATAG
>JAOWBH010001923.1:0-16600 GCA_028566215.1 Silene coronaria
AAGCTCGCTTCATTACTACGCCCATGGCTATCACAGGAACCAGTTTATGAGGTCAAATTAGGGTTCTTCCGTTCTCTTATTGTAATTCGGGACATTCGCTTTGACGCCGATACTTTAAACGGTCTTTTTGATGGCGGTACTGCATTGCGCTTGTTGTTTAAAAGTGTGGTGATTGATGAAGTTGTTGTTCGTGTTTCGCACTGGTCTGCTCCTGCTTTCGCGATTGATGTTCGCGGCGTCAATGCTTCACTTTTCGTTGAGTGCGTAATTCTCACTTTTCTATTTTATTTGGTTCAATTTTAGTGATTTTTTTTTGGTGAATGCTGAATTTTGTGTGATTGTTGAATTGGATTTGGTTGTTGAAGGAGAGGAGCCGTGTCGAAACGAGTGGATGAATCACTTGATGATTATCTAGAGAACAGAAAGAGGAACATTTTGGCACAAATTGATCCTCAGGCATGTTTTATCGTCTCTGTTGAATTGATTATCAACTTTAACCATTAATCTCTCCGGATGTATGTAAAGTATAATGTCAAATTAGCACGTTTAATAAACAATTTTTTTCATACTGTTATGTTTCTGAAGTGTTGTGACTATTGTATATTGCGAGTAAATCAAAGGGATATTATACATGGGATGGACGGAGTGTTTTAGTTAGTTATTCTCGCATGAGACTGTATGTGACCAGACGTTTTGTTTATCAGCTTCGAAAGGTAGAATGACGGTTAAACTCGTAGGGTTCACGTATGTAGCTTTCCGTAGAGTCCCGTGTAAGAATTCGTATTTTGCTCTGACTAGAATACTGTAATGTTTGATTATTGGCTTATCAGTTGCTTTTGCGTAAGAGTTGGTTAGTCTTGTTATTGTTAAGTTGGGAAACATTTAAATAGCTGTCGTTAGGACTATGGAATTTAGATTTTGATGTAGTAATGCTAAATCAAATACTGATGAAAATAAGGTATCTACGCTTAGAATGATATTAAGTATATTAGGTTTGCTGAGTTGAAATGAGGAAGTAATTCATGAATATTGCAGGGAAGTGCATTGCATGAAAGTATAGAGAGGATGATGAAGACCGCTTCTTTGAAAACTGGGATTAAGGATTCCATAACCAACCTGGTACTTGCCCATTGCTGTTTACATTTCCATGATGCACGTGTGCGAGTGGAATATCCTGTTTCTGATGAAACGTTTTCTTGGCTATGTTATTCAAGGGAGCTTAGTGTGGAATCTTCACATGAGAAAATAGGGTGTTTAGTTGGTGGGTTTATTAGCTTACTCTTTCTACCATTCAGAGTGACTTCTTTTAATCTTGAAGCTAGTGAGCTGGATCTAGGAGCTGAGACAAAAGCTCACAGTAGCTGTGTCCTTTCTTTTGTAAATCCATGTGTCGGCATTAGAATGAAAGATCTTGCTCTCGTAAACTTGGTACTTTCTGTACCAGATATAAACTTTTCGCTTTCTCGTAGTCAACTTCAAATGGTTCGAGCATTTAGCAACCTTTTGAGCATAGAATGTAAGCATATTAGAAGTGGCAGACTGCTTTGGAAAATTGTCAGGTATAGGATTCACCATGTCCTGCGACTCCCTAAATATGTGGTGTACAAAATGGTGCTTGATGCACTAGTTTGGTTGCACCTTGTTAAAGAATATGAGACTTTCCTGTCATTGGTTGGGTACCCTGAACACGGACCGAGAATAAAAAATGGTATTAAATTCTTCAGAGCAGCTGATCAGCAATGGCAGAGGATTTCTCAGAAAGAAAAAACTGGACTGCCAGTGGAAGCTGTTGCTAGTGCAAGGCAGGTCGCCCGTCATAGAGCAGCCTGGAAAGCACCTTGTGGCGAAAGTTATGATGTGCCTTATGTGAACAATGACTTCAGTAATTTCTGGAGGATCTTCTTGCCACTGTTTGTTTTATGGCGGGCTACTCTGGATAGTTTTGAGAATTTCAGGACATTTATCCTCCTGCGCATGACACCATCCATAGTTGATCGATCAAAGATGACGTCTACTGTCGTCGATCCAAAATGCTGCTTCCATCTGAGCCTCGGGAAGGTATCGGCCACTTTTTCTCTTAATGATGGCTGTCCGATTTCCAGAAAAACAAACTTGAAGGAAAGGACGTCTAAGACAGACCGGGTTTCACTTTTTCTGGTTGCTAAAGAATTTCTCTTAACCTATGAAGAGGGCATATGTGAGCAATATACATCATTTTCTGTTGGATCCTTGAAAATTACATCAGCAGCTGTTTCCCGTGGCTCAGAAAATGAAACTGGGTTAGGAAACAGTCACGATCTCAGACAGAATACTAAAGAGAATCAAGCTGGCTCAAAAGCAATCGCTTGGGTGGAATCTGCTCTGATTAGTTGCCATTCAGAGATAGGAGACATTGGACATGGAGCCATTCCTGACTTGAAAGAATTGTCAGGAGAGATTGGACTTGCTTGGAATCGGATGGAGTCAAGATTTCAAGGAAGCGAGAGAGACAATAAAGGAAATCCGTGGGCAATTTGTAGCATCCACACTTCCTTGTCTTATCAAGGCATTAAAGGTTCTCATCCTGGGGTTTTGAAGTGCAATTTTATGGTAGGAAAGCTTAACTTTGCGTTAGATTATTCAGCAGTATTATCAATTGCCGCACTCAGAGAGCAGGTGCAGTATGCTCTATACCAGGTAAATGGCTCACTGGATTCTACAAGAAACATCCAGGACATACAGAAGATAAATTTACAGAGAATCAATAGCCCTGATACCTTGACGTCTCCTGTTGAGGGATTGAAAATGAAATTGTTCAATTTGCTTCCGGATAAACACATTGAAGTGAATGGTGTTGTCGCCGGTCCTCGGGTCCAAATATCTCTTAAAAACGAGGGTTTTGAAGGTAGCCCTTCAGAGCGCAACGCTTTGTGTGTTCCTGATGTGGTCAACTTTAAAATTGATGTGTACAACACTTATTTTGCTATTCAGCCAACTGCAATGTCTACAATTGCACCAAGGGAACATCAGACACCATCAGATGATTTTGAATCAGAACTATCTAAGATGCAGGACAACATGATGAGTGGGTTTCACGTATCAGGCAATGTGGAATATGTTTCAAGAGGCCAGATTTCACACTTGTATAATTTAAGACTAGGTGGTTTAAGTGCATACTTGGAGAATTCGTTGGAAGATGATCAGATGCAAGTTTTATTATTGAAGCCCGTCACAGCTAAGTTTTCGTCAATCAGGTTGAGAACTCTTGTCTTTGCTATTCTTTCTATTTCATACCTATATTTTAAAGCACTTGTTCCCTTTAGTATTGCTGTTTATTTTAGGAGCATGTGATATCACTAGTTTGGGCAATGGAACTCAGACTCAGCTGTTTTATTAATTCTCCCTTATGAAAAACATAAAATCTGGAATAAATACTCGTGGATATTCATGTGCTATAATATTGGTCAATGCCGGCTGAAGAAGTTCATTCTAATGACATCATGGATAATGAATTATGAATGTCATTTGTGTTTTTATGCTATGCCGATAACAAGGTTACCGGATTCGCTTGGGTACCCTAAGAATAGCGAATTGTTAAGAGAGAATTCTTTCTTGTCGCTTACTGAAAATACATGTAGCACACATTCTATAAGAGGGAATCACAAATTAGCAAGGGCGTATTCATAGCGAGTCTGGTAACCATGGTCGACAAAGGATAGTATATTTTGGTAGTTTAATGCAATTATTCGTTTGCTTTTGCTAGATGTCCATATTTTATGGTGAGTCCATTGCCATAGTGATGTCAAAAATCACCGTGTCATTACGCCTCCTTAGTTTGGAGGGTTTATTGCTTTTTTGTTTAAGCTGCACGAGGTCCATAGAAAAGCTCAATTTTCTGATATCTTTCCTCACCCTTTGAGATGTTTTATATTAACTTTGTATCCACATTTTCCTTTACGCAGATGTTTGCCATGTATATTTCAGGGCCTATTTCTACTCATTTGGTAGATCTCTTGTTGCATCTTCCCTGTTGTTACATGGTGTCATGTCTGGAGCTACTGGTTTATTCTATATGGATGAGTTGTCTGTGATTTCTCAGGTATAGACTACTAAACCTATTCCATCATCCATGCTAGTTGATGTCTCATCTGTTTTCACCTTTTTTGCTTTGTCTTTGGCTATATTATAGTTCAAATTTTTCTGTGTCTGCGCTTCCATAATTTTTGAGGCAAAGCATATAAAACTCTTGATATTCAGGATTTGGTAAGAACCTCGAACCCAGTGAGATGTGTGAGAATTCCACTTGCACTTACTTTGGAAACAAATCAATGGCTAAGATTATATCTGAAAACCCCTAACTTCCCTCCGTCTCCGCCTTTTCTCACTCCCTCTTCCACCATAAGCTATCCACTTCTAGCTGGCTGGCAGCTCGGGTATCTCGAATGACAGATCGGCTGTCACATGCCAGCGTGGTCCTCCTCCTTATTGGCAGTCAGCCCAACGTAAGGTTTGCATGCTGTGTGTCTCTAACGTCCCTCACTCCCTTCTTCCTCTCTTTCTCCTCTTTTCCTTCTCTTATCCACCAAACTTTCCTATGCTGGGGTCATCTTCTCTCTCCTTCTCCTGCATACCTTTCTTCACCTCCTTCCCACCACTTTCTACCGTATCTTTGACCTCCCTCATCTTTCCTCCCATCTCTCGTGCCTTAGCCACTACCGGGCCCTACTCTTGTATCTCTTTCTTTCTAGCTCCTGCGATGACGTGGCCAGAAATCGGGTGCACCGGCGAGACAGGAGGCAGAGCGGATGCACTTAATGAGCTGGTGAGCTGGTCAGATGGCCGGAAGAGTGGTGTCATGTGATTTGGTAGGCAGATGGGTTTTTGAATTTAGGGTTTGAGTTACGTAGTTAGTCTCAGATCTAATATTGGCCATCAATCTATTCTAATTTAATGGTAAAGAGGGGTTCTCACGGTCTCACCAAGTTAAGCTTCTCACCGCATTCTAATCTAATCTTGATCGTCTAATTTTCTGGCAGGTGGTGGAAAGCTTGTTTACCGCAGCATTAGTTCCGGCGTCTTCTTCCTCTACCTCCGAAGATGTTCAAAATAATCATGCGATGTTGGAGAATCAAATATTGCAGCCTGTATTTTTGAATGAGGAGATACACAGTGGAAGTAGTGAAGGGGAAACTTTGACTGCAGAAAGTAAACTCTTCTCTATTAGAGCGAGCGTTGAGCTTGATCCTTTTGATATTATCCTTCATAACTCCAGGAACGTCACAGACAAAAGTTTTTTTCCTCTGCTTTTAGATAATTCTAATTTTCAGATGCGGGAGTTAGCAGAACCATCATCTACTGGAATTTGGCTTTCTGTTCAGAGATCAGGCTTAAAAATATTTGTTGGGGAAGCAAAGATTGAGATAGATACTAATGTTGGTGGATTTCGTGCTGTTCTATTCAAACACAACAATCAAACTGGGAATGCTGATAAATCTGGAGCCAAGGATGCGATTTTACATTCTGTTGATTGTTTGTATGAAGTCTCCCTTTCTAGCTGTTCATTGATTCTGTTACTGGATTGCGTAAATGACTCAAAATCAATGAACGAAGCTTATAAAGCAACATCTAATAGAAATCCCAATGACTTGGTTGCTGGTCGTCCCCCGATGGCCAATAGTCGATTGCCAAATTTCGATCACAGTATAGATGATGGTGTTGAGTCTGATGTATCAGATGTGGCACTAAGCTATTGGCTGATACTAAATATCACTATTGGCGTTATTTTTGTGGGATCAGTCTCTGTTAAAAATGATGTTCTCGATGCGAACGTGGTAGATAATCTCCAGTTATCAGTTTCAGTTGGAGGAGAGTTTCAGAGATTTCTTATGGAGATCCAGGTCCGAACCTTCTAAACTGAATATTATATGAAGTTGTCATCGTTTAGTATGCTTTTTATTCAGAAACTGTAAATGCATGTCAAGTTTAATTAAAATTTATTAGATGCGAAAAATATCAAGTAACCTCACAGTATTGCCTTTTTCTCCAAAGTATATCTCATAGTTGTGTTATATGAACCAACTTAAGCGTTTCAGATGGACTCAAAAGGTGAATCAAAAGTGACCTTCTGCTAACTGCCTCTAGCTTCCATCATTTGGTCTGTTAGAGACTTAGAATTAACCATAAGCTTTCCTCTTTCTTCTTGAAAACCACATGCGTTTTAAAAAATCTTACGTAAAATGAAAATGCTCTAGAAACAATAGATTTGTATGGGATTAAGAGCTGTGAAAATAAAAATAAATCAGAAGATAAATGAATACATATGCACCATCATGCATCTACTTAGTATTCATTAGTTTGTTTGATTATATGAAATTTGGTCAGTGTTTAAATTTTGTATCTACGATATGACAACTTTTTATACTTTTTGTCAGGGTGGTCTAATTGTAATTGATGTGTTGGTTCTGGTAAGATTTTCACACTGTCTCAGATCGTACCTTGATTTTATCAAGACTTTGTTGTATATGGAGCATTCACATAGAAAGAGCAGAAGGATGGCTGAACCTTCTGTTAATAAGTCGGTTGGAATAGAGGGTTCTGAAGAGCCGGCACAAGCAAACTCTTCACCAGCTTATACTGTCAAATGGGAACTCTTGGAAGCTTGTCGGATAGATCTGTCACACTTTTCACTTGTGCTTCTATCACAGGACGATTCTGGTAGTTTTATGTTCTTTTATTTTTATTTTTTAAATATTGCATCTTTTTTATCACCTGGCTGGATACTATTTTCTCTCTCTTCTAACAACTAAAAGATATTCTAGCACAAACTAAGCCAAAAAATTTTGATTTTGATTTTGATTTTTCGCAGGTTCGCTCAGGCAAATCATAGGGAGGGTTACTTTCATCTCAAAGTTGTGGCCAAAGGACAGAAAGCAGAAGTTTTTGTTTAATCTTTCCCATCTAGAGATTCTTTCTCAGAACCTTGACAATGGTGTAAGAGGGAGAGAGAGAAACAATCAGATGCCACATTTTTCTTCTCTAGGCTCAAGTTCTGAGCCATTATTGTCCAATCATGATAACTCTTCTGCAACAATTCTGTTCAAAGAAAAGGTGCTCACCTTGTCAAAAGATGCTAGTTCCTCAAAACCACCTCTTTCTATGGATGGCTCTTCTGCTACTCATTATTCACCCCCAATTGTCCAAACAAACAAAAACACCATCTTGGAGCGATTGACTTCTTCTATTTCAGCGGAAAAACATTTTTTAGGTTTTGAGGATAATCAAAGTTGTCTGACCCAGGGTTGGGTTGGCCGTGGTTCCATTTCAGGTTTAAATTTGACAATCTCGCTGTCTGAAATAAAGGTGAGGTTCATATCTTAGTTTGTTTTTCTTTTCCCTCCCTCTGGTGACCTTGAATATTGTAATTAAATTATTTAGTCAATATCTGGAGTTATTTTTTTGGGATTAAATTTCCACTTTTCCTACAATAAATGATTGAATGCCACGGTGGTTTACTGTGCAGATTCTTATGGCTGTTATTGAATCCTTGTCTGAGATTTCCGGGAAGGATGATGCTAGTAATGTGCTAGAGAAAACTTGGTCATCAGCTGACCGGATATTTGAAAATGATTTGGAAACAGCGCTCCCAGAGGGTAATCGAGGCAGACCATTGTTTTACTGTGAACATGTCTTTTTCTTATATTACCAAGATTTATGCTTAATAGTTTTTCATGTTAT
The DNA here is from genome assembly GCA_028566215.1 of Silene coronaria. Lineage (NCBI taxonomy): Eukaryota > Viridiplantae > Streptophyta > Magnoliopsida > Caryophyllales > Caryophyllaceae > Silene > Silene coronaria. The sequence continues at coordinate 7,714 of JAOWBH010001923.1, forward strand.
CATAGGAGCTATTGTAGCCATTCAGGATGTCCATCAGCACATGTATGTATCTGTTGAAAATCTAGAAAACAAGTATCGGGTGGCGGGTGCAGTTCACTATTCTGCTGTTGGTAGGGGGGCTCTTTTCAGGGTATGTATATCACTGCTTTTAAATTAGATTTTGAATGTTTATAAGATTTGTGAAGGACAATTCTCATGGTTCAGTGCCAAACATTTCTTGTAAAGTTACTTTTCGCCTTTCGGCCTAAATTGGTCAACTATCTTAGCTCTTATGGGCTTATTTTAGCAACTTAGTCTGTGCATTATATATCCTTTCTGTGTAAGGGATGGTGTTCTAACAATGATTTTGCGAGGAGTTTCCCAGAGCCATGTACTGCGGTCTTGCGCCCTTGCCCTGGCATTATTTTCTACTAAATAGCCAGGTAGATGCTGGATTCAACAGTGGGCATCGTAGTCATAGTGTTAATCATGATAATTTTCCAAGCAAACTCTAGATTCTGGAATCTCTTAGTCAAATCCGAAAAAAAATTTAGTCCAGTCATCAGCAGGGTAAAAAATGGCAACATGACTAGTAAAAAATGAAGTCACTGCTTTGAGCAGTGCCTATCTTACTTCAAAACAAACTGGTTTATTCTTTCGTAACAATTAGAGTTAGATTTCCTCTAAATCAATTCTGCCTTCGAGCAGGAGCTTCAGAAAATAAGATCAAGCTAGTGTTAGGCTGTTAGTTGCCTCTGGGGATTTCAGGGTGGGGCTCGAAGTAGTCTCGAACTAGGTTTTTTTTTTATCAACTTTGTGCATTCCAAGTAGTTTATATTGAGGAACTACATTACAGAGAAAAGATGTTATCGCTTCTACTGAAGCTGAATCACCAGTGTGTTGTTACAGACTTACAGCAACAACAGCATATTGGGGACTATTAATTAAAGACTGCCAGATATACTCCAGTTGAAATGTTACCTCAGGTGTCATTTTTTTCAAGATGACAGACACAGTTGGGAAGATATTTCACAATGAATTGGTAAAAAAAATTGGGTGGACGGTGTTGCATTACCATACGACAGAAAAACATATCTGAAAAAGTCAACCTGATGGAATTTCTATTGTGCCATCGTTGGTCTATATGAATTCAATGTCAATCATGCCTTCTCTACTGAAGTTTCATATGCATATTAGAAGAAACAGGGTGATTGATTTGAATTTTGATAGCGTTGACAAAGTTTAGTATATTTTCTCTCTTCTGTAATAATTAAAAAGATATAAGAGTATTTTTTTTTTTTTTTTTTTTGCTATGCAGTCCAAGATATTATCACTTGGCGTTTTAGTATAATGTAATAAACCAAAATGCTTCATTAAAGTATCTGCACTTCTTGTCAGTCACCTGGAAAAAGCCGCTCTCGCAAGGAATTGTTGCTACAATTAACTCCCCTTACCTTGATATAGATGGCAATATGGCATAGCAACCTTTAAGGTAGCGGGGTGTTGCTGTTGTCAATTTGTATTGGAGTTCAAAGGTTGCGCGCCCTAGTTTCTTTCCAAGTTTAAGTCAGATCCGTTCATATGTGTTTAGGTTAAGAGTTAAGACCTGTTATACAACTGGGGTTACTGCTGAACAAGATGATTTGATTCATCTTCTTTTTTAATAAACTGACTTCTTTGCATCGTTTTGTGTTTTAAGCAGTTTTCTTTCTTTTATTTATATTTTTTTTCCTTTGACCCTCTTGGGCTTCTGCATAATCAGGTTAAGTGGCAGAAACAAAAGAGATGGATGTTTTCAAAACCTTGGTTCTCGTTGGAGTCTCTGTTTGCTAAGACTGCTTCTGGGGATCCATTGCGTCTGAATTATTCCACATCTTCAAGTTTTATTGACATCTCCAGCAGCAATGACAGTGCTTGTGCGCTTTGGAAAATCGCTTCTCATAAGCACGAGGGTTATCAGGATGATACTGATCTTCGCCCTCTAAGTTACTTGACTAGAAATACCTTCTATCTTGTCAATAAGAAGAGTGATTGTGCTGCTGCTTTCATTCATGGTGCTTTTGAGTTTGTTAAAAAGCCTGGAAATCTTTTTAAATTCAAGATTTTCCCTGGCCTTTCTTTGACTCATGATATATTGCCATCTGAAAGTCCTTTGCCCATGGAAGCTCAAAGTATATCAGACCAAATCCATACAGTCCCTTGTATAAGTTTGACAGTTGAGAAGGTGTCCTTGACCATTGTCCATGAACTGTCAGATGCCAGGGACAATATACCCCTTATTCAAGTGACCACTGATGATACTGAGCTCACTGTTCAAGTCCTTCCTCAGAAAACCAGATTGATAAGCACCTTCACAACTATGCTTTACTACTTCGACGCATACAATTTTAAATGGCAAGTGCTTAGTGTGTGTAACAAAAAACTTCTCTTTCACACGACAATCAGCTTATGTTATTTTTGCTTACATCACTATTCGTCTGCCAATATACAGGAGAGAACTTACACAGCCCATTGAAATTTGTATGTATTGGCGATCAACAACTCATTCTACCGTTGAAGAAAAATCTAGTCATGGGATGCACTCTCGCCTTTATGCCAGAATGCAGGAGGTTAGAAAGAATCAGACTACAATTTGTCACTTGAGCGGCAAATGAGCAATTTTCTGTGGTTCTTTTCGGGGCCTATGTCCCTCATATCTTGTGCTAATTTTCTTGCCTTTTGTAGCTGGATTTATCATTGACGGAGCTTTCATTGGACATACTACTGTATCTAATTGGGAAACTTGATTTGGCTGGACCTTTTACTGTGAAAAGTTCTTCCATTCTGGCCAATTGCTGCAAGGTCATCTAACAATTTATGCCACTGCAAAGAATGGCAAGTACATTAACGTGCTTGTGGATTTGTTTTCATCGATTTAAATGGTTTGCAGGTGGCTAATCAATTGGACATCGATCTTCTTTGCCATTTTGACAATTCGCAACCTACAAGAGTGGGAAGAAATCTGTCAGCTGACTTTTTCCTAAGGTTTCTCCTTTTTCTTGAGATGTCTTCATTTACAACTTTGTGTTTAGCACTAGAGACTTAGATAATTTGTACTCGGCTACTCGCTCCGCGTAAGTGAGAAGTTATCTTTTTATATTTTAAGGTGTATTAGCGAATAGTTATCTATTTCTATATTCGCTAACTTATTCATTGCACATGACAATTACCCCTCCTCCTTTACTCTTTCATTTCTGATAGTACTACATTGCCAGTGGGAGATAAATTTTAATAATAGTTGTTTTTTACTTTATCTAACTTTTTCTTGGTCTTTGGCCCAAGAGCAATAGATAACTTCTCACCGGGATGGAGGGGGTATTTTTTTTCTAGTGAAACTTCTTCCAAAGAAAGGGAGAGCCTCCATTTTGTATGTGGAATGATGCTTAGTTTGCAATTAATTTGGTGGAACATGAGTGTTTATGTTAGTTTGTTGTCCAATTATTAAACTTAAACATGTATGAGCCAAAGACTCATTACTCTTTGGTTTTGGATTATGATGAAATAAAGCAAAATGACTCACTAAAATGGATGCACTTCTTTCTATTGTGAAGTAGCAGTCCCTCGATGCAATTCTCGACACACTTTCATCTTGGGTCGTTCGGAAACACCTCTTTATTTTGCTGACACTAGGGTAAGGTTGTGTACATCCGACTCACCTTTATCCTGCAATTTGTTGGAACCCTCATGGGGGGTAATGTTGTTGTTATGGCTGATGGGAATGTAATATATAAGCATGTGGTCATCTTAAAAACTATGGAGAAAACAGCTTTACCAAGAAAAAGGTTGTTATCATAGAAGCCTTATTCAAATCTGCCTCTTTTTTTTCCGAGAGTCGTCCTCTTGTAATTTGTAAGGCGTAAGACTGTAAGAGGTTTCTGCTCTGGAGCCCCATTGTGAACAATCCTGCTCAATGGCCAATATAACCTGTGCCATATATCTTGGTTGTGGAAGTTGGACAAATGGTCATTTTCCTGTACTTCATGTGTGTATTAATTATAGGACAATTATATATGCTGTTGTTCCCACTGGATGTGCATGCCTTAGTAAGTTGGTATTACTGTTGTTTTTAAAATGATCTTCATTCTAGGCACCTTGTGGATCAGCCTCTGGAGGCATCCTGCGCGATGGTTTGTCTTGAAATTCCTGGAACGTCTTCAACTTCTTCAATTCGTGTACCTCTTGTAAAAAGTCAAGTTTTTGCTTGGAGAACCCGTATTAAGTTGTTACAAGGTAAGTGTTTAATATACTATTTTGATGTAACATGTGTTGGGGTTTTTATCTACTCTTACATGTTCCTTAATCAGGTGATGTGAGGTGAACAATAACTGGATATAATCCAACTTTAAAATCACATGCCCTTTGAAAATTTTACATGTTTTCATTATTCAGCTGTAAAATGAACTACTTATAATTCTGAAGAGCTCAGTTTCTATCAGTCAAGCTCTTCTAGATTATCTGAATAGAACATGTATTTAGTTACAGCATGTGGTTCTTACTTCGACAATTCAATTCAGTTTAGCCGTTTTCCATTGATTGGGTTACACATTTTTATAGCGGAAACTTGAAACACATCCTTTGTTTCTCTAATGTTAATGCTAGACAATTTTGCCAGTTCTTATAATTCTAGCATCCTGTTCAGCATTACTCTTTGGCAAATATTCCCCTACAATTTGTACATATGTTGACGTGTTTAATCGATCCCCGTCACTCCGTCAAGCCGCCCTCCTCCCCCCACCCCCCCAAAAAAAAAAGAAAAACAAAACATCTGCTTTCATAAAGGTTAGATGACTGTGGTTTATCATTTATGACCTCTGGAACAATTGTATCTCCATGCGCGACTTTAACAGGCAGTTCCACACTCAAATCGTAGTTATTAATAGAGCTTGAGTAGCTCATAAGATCTTGATGCTTCTATATAGATGTTCACAACATCAAATCTGCTGCGGTTGAACTTATATGGTTTCTTAAAGTCGTCTGTCATTTGGCTTGACAGATACACAAACCCATCCAGGGCCATTTATTGTTTTTGACATTTCAAAGAATGTTGAGGTACGAGTATGTAGCTGGAATTTTTTATACTATATGCTGTAGGGTATAGATGTGTCTACCTATAATAATTCATATTTATGACATATACAGGAAGGATTGTCACTTACTATCTCCCCTTTGTTAAGAATTCATAACCAAACTGGCTTTTCTGTGGAACTGCGTATCCAAAGAGCTGGTTCAACAGAAGTTGAATCTGCATCTGTACTGCTCAAAGAAGGTGACACTGTTGATGACTGTGTAGCAGCATTTGATGCAATAAGTTTGGTTGGTGGGCCAAAGAAAGCACTGCGGTCATTAGGCGTCGGTATGCTTTGCTATGTATTCCCTTTTAGTTCTTTCTTATCTCCAAATGCATGCTGTAGATATTCTAATTTGATTCCTCTATGTATTTTCTCTTTTCGATATTATCAAGCTATTAACTGGTGGCTGCAATTTTTTTCTTTTGTCTATTTGTTTCTGATTTGTCGTACGTAGTGCATACTGCACTCTGCACATGACTTCTTCATGGATGCGTGGCAAGATGTAAATGTGATTGCTGTTGAAGTATTTTATAGCATGTTATGCTGTGTGGTGTCCATTTGGGCTGATTTTGTTCATAGCTGTATAGTACATCTGTCCTGTATAAAGCTAAAATGTTACTAATTGACTCTTGGGCTTTGCACAATGGTAGACACGCTGTAATGTAAACATGAGCTCCTGAGGTTGATTCTTTGCAAGCTTCTTTTAAACTTGAATGAGTTTTCCATTGTTCCTCTGGACGAAGTGGTGATGGGAACCCAGGGAATTGAAGTAAGAACTGTGTTAACTTTATCCCTTTTTTTCCGTTCAATTTTGGCCTCCTGGGTTGGCTCACATAGTTAGACACTTAGACATGAATGTATAAATTGTGTGTCTCAAGTTGTGGGAGCAATTTAACCTGAGATTATCCCTCTTGATTCAGTGGGTGTAACCCTTATAAGTTTAAAAAAAGATGGCTAACTTGTTGTGCATGGTTTGCACTGGGATTTACCTAGTGCACACTAAAGGTTGCGTTTGCAAATTTCACCGTTATCCATGAACAAAGATAAAATGCTGATTTCCTTGTTCCACCGAACTCTCTAAGTTTCTTGACCCTGTAGCTTTCCAGCTTATTCTCTGTGCAACTTAATACGTTCTCTGTGCAACTTGATACCTGTAGATATACGAGTAATATGACGCTTGAACGTGTTTGAAGTTACGTTTGGCATACTTCATAATTTCATTCCTCATGAGTCCATTTACATTTGTTCACGATGCTCTCTTAAAAAATTAGGCAGATGGAAACATTCTGAAAAAACTCATCTGTCTGTTGATGAGATGCAGGTAACTTTGTCTTCTCTTTTAGACCTGAAATAAAAGAGTTGACAAAACATTCTTGTAATTCTACTTCAGTAGACTGGTCAGACAACCTTGAAGGTGGAAAGGCTGTTCGTTTGTCTGGTGTCATTGACAAATTTAGCTACCAATTTCGAAAAGCTTTATCTGTAGACTCAAGGAAATATAACTTCAGTACAACTGGCTGTCCAGTAAATTCTGGAAGTGCCCACGTGGCCAATATGCACTTTTTGGTTCAGAGAATTATAAGAGATGTGCCAATTATGCAACCAAATGACCATCTTAAAAGTAAGATTTCACCAATTGCATTCCAAGAGCAGAAGGAAATTATCCTCCTTCCAACTGTGCGAGTATCCAATCTACTGGAATCAGATATCAACGTACTTCTTTCTGAAGCAGGTATGGTTAACTACTAGTGGATGTTAAGTATATTTGGAGCTTGTTCTCTGATGACATCGTTCTTTGATACAGAAAACTCATCATCTGATGGCATACTGAACATTAATCAGGCAACAATTCCATCTGGATTGACCGTTAATTTGTATGCAAATCCTGCTGTTATATTTTTCACTATTACGCTAACCATGTTTGGATCTAGCTGCAAGCCCGTGAATTGTGGGCAATGGCTCAAAAAGTTGAATAAAAAAAAGAATGGGATCCAATTTCTGGATATTGATCTGGATTTTTGCCAAGGACAATACTTTGCTTGCTTAAGATTAGCTCGTAGTGAGAAGGGTATGTTAGAGGTAATAGTGCACAATACACAATTGTAGCGTTCTCATTATTTATGGATTGTGGCTATGATTTGGTGATAGAGTTTTCAAGGATGATTAATCTATGTAAGAATGTTTGTAATTTTTTGTGCTAAAGAATGTGATCTTGCAGGCCATTGTTTTTACACGATACTCATTAAGAAATGACTATGAATGTTCTCTTTTATGCTCTACAACTAACCTGAAACCTATGCCACGGTAAGTGATACGCTGGCACCAAAAAACTTTTGTCAATACTGGTTTGTTTGACTTGAAACTTCATTACATACAGTGATATAATGCAGGGATCAGACTGATGGGCATTCCACCACCACTCCTCCACATCTTGGGTCCTTTTTGCCTCCAAAGTCCATCAGATCCTGGTACATGAAGTAAGATGTCTCTCTTTTTTTTCTCCTCCATAGTCATGTTAAACTGTTAATATAGTTCGTTGAATGACTTTACCCCTCACCGCTTCTTAAAGAACTCAAGATGGGAAAAAGTAGGAAATGAACGGAATGAAAATGAGCTTTGCCATGTATTCTTTTTGGCAGATCAAGTAAGGTGTCCATGACATTATTTGATGAAGAATCCTCTGAATCAACCTTGGACTTGGATGCACTGTCAGGACGGTCAGAGATGAGTTTTACTAAATTACAAGGATCTGGATTTATACAATCGGTCAAGTTAGGGATATCTTTGGGGCCATTAACCAATCAATTTAATGTGCCTGCACAAGTGGTTTCTCTGGTGCCACGATACATAGTATCAAATGAATCAGCAGAACGGATTTTTGTCCGACAATGTTTCTTAGAGGTATGCTTATGGTCCATCTGCAGGTTTTCTTCTTTATCTGTCTTTAGATCTAATATATCTCATTTAGTTTTTTTGTTTTTTTGGTAAGGATAACTTGGTGGAGACACTAAACATCAGCAGCAAACAGAAGAAAACATTATCTCTCAGGGTTGGATCTGGTGATAAACGGGATATCACTGTTTTTGACAAACTACTGCAAAAGCACAAGGTTTCGGATGCTGATTTCTCAATGTTTGTGCAATTTAGACCAAATGAGAGTATGTTGGGGTGGTCAGGTCCAGTTTGTGTTGCTTCACTTGGACGTTTTTTCGTAAAATTCAAAAGAATTGTGGAGTCTTCTGTACATCAGTCAGCTCATTCAACAAGAGAAGATGATAGGACCTGGGAATATGGAGCTGTTCATGTGGCTGAGGAGGCTTCTGCATTTGTTTTGAATTTTTATAAACCACCTGATATCGCCTTGCCTTACCGAATCGAAAATCATTTGCGTGATGCTTCTATCACTTACTACCAAAAGGTTTTCTCCTGCCTACGCCTACCAATTTTGTAAAAAACATCCATGATGCTGTGTTCTTTTCTAACTACTTGAAGCTTCCAGGACACATTTGAGCCAGAGACTCTTGCATCTAGAGGAAGTGTCTATTATGTCTGGGATGACTTGACCCGACCACGTAAACTGGTGGTTAAAATTAATGGTACTTCCCTCCTCCCTAAATTTACTGGTAGTTGATATCATCGTAGTCAAAAGACGCATTACTCTTTGGTTCTGGTTTATGATGTTATTAAGCAAAATGGCTCACTAAAGTGGCTGCGCTTCTTTCTCTTGTGAAGTACCAGTCTTTTGATGCAATTTTCATCTTGAGTCATTTGGAAATAGTCTCTTTGCCTCAACACCCCCC
>JAOWBH010002034.1:0-16598 GCA_028566215.1 Silene coronaria
CATACCAAAGACTGGACTTTTGTCTGTCTAAATAAGGAGCAAGAAGAACTTTGAACAACGTTGCATAGCAGATTATCACAGATGATTATTTTGAGACAGTATTGTAATTTCATTTTGAACTTTGCACAACTTTTGTAATATTCAGTCTTCGCCGTCATGGATAAAAGCATAAAACACGATCAATTTAATCAAATCAGCTTTTGTAAACATAACTCCCAATGTTTTTATCCATACCCAGCCTCTTCACTACAAATAGTGGTGGCATTGAGCATGTACAAGAACTTTGCAAGGCTATCAAACGCCCTCAACAAAACAGATCATTGGGCTAAGTTGAATAGATGAAACAGAAATCAAAATACGCTATGTTTTCTTCACAAGTCCATCAGAAGGCCGACAAAAGTAAAAAACAATTAAAATATTTACAGTAATTGGAAAAGAAAGCAACCTCCCATATGATTCATCTTCCAGATCAAAACCAGGCCAAAACTTACAAAGCTCTTTGTGAAACCATCCTTGAATTATTGAGCTTTCTCGTATGGCAACCATATCTAATTCATCAGGTGAATTAGAAACAACATCAGAGGAGAGAGCAACAACATCAGAAGAGACAACATCAACAACATTATTTTTCTTCTCCATCTCACTCTCCTCAACTTCATATTCTAGCAAAACTTCATAACCAGGCCAATATTTACAAAGTTCCTCCATAAATAGTCTTCTATTCTCTAAGCTTTTACGCTTGGATATCCACCTTCTAGCCTTCCTCTCAGCTTCATCTTTGACGCCGAGAGCCATCTTTCTCCTCTGACACTCCTCATCCATGACTGAATCAGGAACAACATCAAAGGAAAGTGTAACAACATCAGAGGATCCAACATCAAAATCAGAATCCTCGATCTCCATATCACCCAGATCAGCATCTTCGTATGCCTTCTCCATGGATCGCAGATCAATCTAAGAAGAAAAGGATCGAAAATCGCTGATTTTTTCCATTATTTTGACGATTTTTACAAAGGTGATGAGACAAAAGAGAGAGAGACGATTAGGGTTTTGATGAATGATAAGTGATTGATGCAGATCTGAAGAGAGATTAAGATTTGATGAAGATTTGAAGAGGGAGGTGAGGAGAAGAATGACGGAAGAGAGAGAATTTTAGGGTTTTTGATGGAGGGGGGCGGATTATAAGGCGGGAGTCATTAGGTTAATTAGGATTGGGCTGGGGTCAGATTAGTGGGTTGGGTGATTAGTGGGTTGGGTTATTGTTTTAATATGTTGGGTTAAGTATAGGTTGGGTGGTAATAACAAAGAAATAACAAGGGCTATTAGGTCATTTTACAGGAAAAATCTTTACCAAATAAGGAAATAGGGAAGGTATTGTGAATAGACGAAAAAGGAAAGGGGGAAGGTTATTGAGAATAGGAGGGAGTACAAACTAAAACTTGTCAAATAAAATAGCAAACCCCACATCCCACCAACATATATTAGGTCATGACAACTTAATCAACTCATTGATGATTGAATCGATAAAGACAAGAATCGAGGGGGCACCGGATCGAACAAATTAAAGATGAGAAAGCGGAAGAGAACCCACCATAACACAAGAGAAAACCAGGGAACAAATGGCTCATGAGCAATAGAGGTCATCAACAATCTAGCGAGTAAATCAGTCCATCGACAAGTATTACCCCCGAGCATAAGCCAACATATATATAACAGTGATAAATAATAAGCATCTATTAAGATCAGAGCCCCACTAATAGTAAGAAAAATAGCACTCTTGTAATAAGCAAATACCTGTAGGCAGGGCGACGACACACCGCGACAAGCGGCACGACTCTCGTCAATAGTACCCTGTCCATACCGCAGAAGAGACGTAGTAGATAACCTGTTAAAGCAACAAAATTAAAACCCGCTAAATAAAATTGCTAAAATCTCCACCAACATATACAAACTAAAACCTGTCAAATAAAATAGCAAACCCCACACCCCCACCAACATATATGAGGTCCTGATAACTTAATCGAGTAATTGATGATTGAATCGATAAATACAAGAATCGAGGGGGCACCAGACCAAACAAACAGACTAAAGATGAGAAAGCGGGAGAGAACCCACCATAATACGAGAGAAAAGCGGGGAACAAATGTCTCACGAGCAATAGAGGTCGTCAACAATCTAGTAAGTAGAGCAGTTCATCGACAAGTATTACCCCCTGAGCTCAGTAAAATACCACCATCAAACATACAAGGGAGTAAAATCAGCAAATTAATCACGACTCACATAAAAACCAACTAGGCATGACCAAATATCATTTATACAGCAATGATAAATAAAAAGCATCCGATAATAACACTAATAATAGCAAGAAAAATAATACCTATAATAGGCGAATAATTGTAGCCGGAGACGACGACGCAACTTGAAAATCAGAGGACTCTCTTACATAACCTGATTAAGCAATAAAATTAAAACCCAGTATATTAAATTAAATAGCCAAAACACACATATCTACCAACATATACGAGGAATTAATAACTGAACTGACCAATTTATGATTGAATAGACCAACACAGGAATAGCCAGGGAGGCTAAAGGGCGTAACTAAGTAACAAGCTTACAAATGAGAGAACACCTTAAAGGAAAGCCAGCATCAGAAATGCCAATCCGGAAACGATAACCAGTGATTATTCAGCAACAATAATAACCACAATTAACAACAAAACAATGAGATCTTCATAAATATCAAAATCACAAAATCCACATCAACAAAAGCAATAAATGGGCCGCTAAATCGCTAACATTGTAGATGAACTAAAAGCATCAGCAGCTCCAGGCTCGTGCCCACAAATCCAGCCCCATGAAATATCTATCCCAGGAATCGGCGAACAAAATAATAACCAATAAGGAGGTTAAACGATAATGGAAATACATAGACAAATGAACACATGAACAACTTAAGCAATAAATAGGGCGTTGAATCGCTTACCTTTTAGGAAAACTAAAAGCATCTTGAGCCCGAGGCTAATATCCGCAATTCGAGCCCCGGGAAATAAACTTTCGGAACTCGTCAGAAAATGGTCCTCCATATATGCTTTCACAACTTGGAGCACATCAACAAAGAAAGGAGACAATGAGCACTGCTGATGAAGAGATTGAGGGTATTTAGGATAAACAAAGTATCATCATTTGAAGCAAACTAAATTTCGCATTACAAGTTCAAAAACACGATAAATTTAATCAATTCCACCAAAGTCCGACTTCAATTAAATAATCAAAACCCATCTCAACAACATAAAGAATGAAAAGGGAATAACCCTAATTTTCTCATCACATGCTCAAACACCAATAAACAAAATAAAATAATCATAAATAATGCAAACCCATGCCAGTAACATCAAGAATGAAAAAAGAATAACCCTAATTTTGCCATCACACGCTAAAACAACCAAAACCCATGTGAACAACGCAAAGAATGGAAAAGGGTGACCCCTAATTTTCTAATTACATAAGCAATACCAATAAATTGAGAGTAAAAGAAGACATATCGACACCGGTAGAGGTGGGATCGCCACCATGAACAAGGAAACCCTTGATAATGCGATGGAAGATGGTGTGATCATAGTAACCTTCGAGACAAACCTGGACAAATTCTAATATGAAGCTTTGTAAAACAGTAATTAAGCTGGGATGTTAGAGAGTTGATGGGTAGCAGTAGCACTGCCGTCGTCAAATTAGAGATGAAAATGTAGGGAAATGTGTGGCTTGTAGTGAAAACTGAGGAGTGAACGAAATGGGTGGCTTGTAGTGATAGGGGAAATTGAAGGCTGGGATTGACAGGGAGAGATTAAGGGTGGAAAGTGAGTTTGGGAAGGAACTATTTATAAGCACAGTGGAAGTCTTCCCTTTTTAAAGGGTATAGATAAGTCACCAGGTATGTAGACTTTTTGAATGATTATTTCGACGACTCGCTAGGAAAAAAATCTTGCAAACTTCATTTTGTGATGTTTTATTTGTTAATTTATTTTACATTAAAATGACCTAACTAACAAATGACTCTTACCCTATTAGATTTAGAACTATTCCATTTAGGATTAATGAGCACACTAAAGCATTGACCTCTCTTGGCACTTATTGCAGGATTAATGAAACCATAATGATCAATTAAGCGACTAAATAACATTATAACCAGCATAAATTGGCTTAAGAGAGAAAAACAACAGTATATACTGCCATTTAGCACAACTTTTTAAGTAGTATGCAGTCAAAAAGAAAGACGAATGGTGAGGAATATTACTTGCAATCTGGGCGTCCAAGAAATTGTATCTCTCTCTGTCGTTCCTTCGCATCAGCGTCGTCATCATCATCATCATCATTGTCACTCTCTTAAGCATCATCGTCTTCCTTGTAATCATTGTCATCATCGCCAACTATATTGTCAAACTCAGCACCCTGAAAATTATCGTCAAAACATATAATTTTGCCAAGGATAATGAATCATCTTGCTTATAGTTATATGGCATCTATATATATTTACTCTATAGTTCATTCTTCTTTCAATTTAGCTTGAAACTAAGAGTATATTACCTGAAGTCCTGCAACGAGTTAGATATTTTATCAACTAATAAGGTTCAGTAGCTCAACTTGTTGCTCATGTCACGAACTGAAATATTATTTTATTTAGCTCAAGCATTTACCAATTGATAACTCTATATCTGTTTTAGTATTAAAACAAACTTTCTCTGAAAACAGGATGGCAAAAAAGTCAAATGGATCAAGTTAGAGTAGCAAGTTGATACATTTATAAGCCTCGCTGAAGTTTCTCGATTAATCAAACTCACTATAAGGAAAATATTTAGTACTAAACTTGGGTAAAAGTACATTTATGGTAGTAGCTATTTTTCCCGGGATGGAGTGGAATGTCGTTGGTGCGGCCAAAGCTGGGGCCTAGCAGTGGGACTCTGAATTCAGAACAACAGCAAGTAGAACTAGAATTAAGCTACATTTATATAGCATTGATAAATAATAAGAACCTATTAAGATCAGAACACCACTAATAGCAAGCGAAATTCTACTTCTATAATAAGCAAATACCTGTAGGCAGGGCGACGACACACCGCGAAAATCGGCATGGCTCTCTTCAATAGTAATCCGTCCATAAAACAGAAGAGTAGTAGATAACCTGTTATAGCAACAAAATTAAAACCTATTAAATAAAATAGCTAAAACCCACATCTCCACCAACATATACGAGTAACTGGCATAAAGCAAACAGCCTGCACATAAAAGTAAAAAGAAATTGGAAGTTTTGATCACATACTGCCGAAAGGTCCGAGGAGAGTTCCTAATATTAGGATGAACTTTGTTTGACTATTCAGATCCTGAAGGGTCATCAAATAGCAAGACATAGTTGACCTGCAAAAAAGTGAATGCATGGAAGAACAAAATTTCAGAAAAGCGAATCCTTCTTTGTTAGGAGTATCAGGCAAAGAAAATCTAATGCAGCGTTCCACAACAGTGGAAATCTTAGTTAAATGGAACATTCAAAAGTTGACGATATGATACGCTAGCCAAAATTAATTAATATCACTAAAATCCTAAATAGATTGAGGATCACACTTTGTCAAGAAGAACATTCGCATACAAGGTATAGCTAGTTAGAAAAATACTAAAAAAGTACTACTGACTTATGCAGTTACGTGTTTCAATTTTGATGGGCTGGAATGTTCAAGATCACATCATTTAGTAATATTCTGAGTTTACCAACCCACATTTCAAAAGAGAGTCCTTTTTCGACAACTCAATGTGATGGGGTTTAGGGACTGGCAACAGAAAAATAGCCATATAAGAAATGACAAGGTAGTAAATGCCTAGGTCTGCCGCATGTAAATGAAATTTAGTTACATAAATCAGTAAATCACACAAGAAAAATAGTTTAGAATTGATCAACTCGATCAATATTGAAGGGCTCATTTCAGCTTGGACATGAACATACAATTCGTATGTGATTTAACCTCTCAGTTGAATACCGGTCAATGCTTTAAAAACTGGTTAAACCCATTACCAAAAACTTAACCCCGATAAAACACTATTCTTTGTATATAAAATGGAGCCATGACACCAGAGACAACTAAACATGACAAAGAGAAATTAAGGAACTAATAAAAGATTAAAAGGTAGTTCACAGAAAATGCCATCCAACTATAGAAATAATATATTAGTCAATGACACATTTGAAATGCATCTTCAAAAGAGGATAATGAATTTAAAATGTATACAATACATCTCTTCCTCTTTTATTTTCCCTGCCTTTATAGAATGACCAGTTTGAAAGACAATAGAACCTCAAAAAAGGATACCTAGTCACATACCATATCCACCAAGGTTTTTAAGTAGAGAGTTATATAAACATGTACAGAAAAAAAAGCAGAACAATGGATGCATATAGTAAATCAATAGTTTTTCCGGTGGGCCTATGTTTTTCAAGTGATGCAATTTGGTCAATGAAAGAATTGATTTTCTATGCTTTTGGTACAGTTTCTGCAACAGTTAGCAGTGTCACAACTCACAGCTATGAAGTAGTGGCAGCCTGTTTTGATCAAATGACGACTCTGGTTTTGGAATTCTGATTTATAACTCAAATTGCTAGTTTTCAATTGTATCAATTGTTCATGGAACAACATTGAAGGAACGCTCTATAATAATATCGATCATAAACGCACACTGAATTGCCCTACTAATTTGCGTCAAAATGGACTACTGTCTAAGATAACTGGAATAAAATAAGTCACATTTTCTCAACTTAGGTACCCTTCTTGTCATCCAACTCAGTAACTTTGCTAGGAGTGACTTAAATCTATGAGAATAATGCTGTGTTTAACACTGATAGTTGGACTAAACATTCAAAGGTGGACATGCACAGCATGTCGCATATCCTAAATAAACCCCAGGTTATCATATGCTTTCTCGCAAGCGAGAAGCACAGTAGAATTAGCACAAACTTCTCACTACATGTTCAACAAACTCAATTCAGCACTCTAATTTATAAGAGTAAATATGTAAATTGATTAGCAGATCCAAAATATTAAGTTACCTTACTCATATGGGAACAAATTTGTCCAATTTTCAGATTCATATAATCCAGCCAGGATTGCACCAAAGACGCACAACATAAGAATTCCAATCATGGCTGTTCTCAACAGGTGATCAAAACTTTGATTCACATCAGCCTCAGATCTCAAATATTCCGAACGAAGACCTTCACAACTATATCCATTTGCAATCAAGTGAGCGTCATTCGAGACCTCTATAAAAGGAAAGCTTCTGTTAGTGTTGGAAGCACCACTTGTACATGTTGCACATATGCATGTACCACCAAGACATGCTGGAAGCTCTTGGAAATACTCAGAAAGAACCTCCCTATATCTTTCCCCTACAAATTCCAACTTCTGTCTAGTTAAAGGTTTCAAAACCTGAAAAATAAAACATAAACGATAAACAGTCTACCCTGGGAGATGAGAAAAGGATTACCAAGAAAAAAATAATTTGACACAGCTAAAGCATAAAGCAAGAAACTCACTTTCATAAAAGTCTGCACCATCATCCGAAGTACAGGGGGAAGCCGTATGACAAACAAACCACCAAGACAATTTGGGTAGTGATCTTGAAAAAGCAGTGAGCACGATCTTAACATCTGGACTGGAAGTCTAAATGGAGATAAACTTTCACAATCCACCAAAACCATAATTTGAGGGTTTCCATGATCAGCCAAATGCATGATACCATGCTCCAATTGTGAAACTGCATCCGGAAATCAAAATCAACCATCATATTCCAATAGCCTCGCATCTAAAATAGTCAGGAAAGAGTTGGCAGTGGTTTTAAATAAAAGCACTAAAAAGCTTCAAAACTTTGGTTGCAATAAAAGATTAACAGAAATCAACGACTCTACCCGCACTTCACATTGACATTGAGCTACCAAACTGTCCAACTCCAACTTTAATAAATCATTAACCAGCTTTCCCATTCCCGACTATAAGTAAATTTGGTTATCAACGTCAGACAAAGTCAATTCCTGACATCTTGGAGACTGATCAATGTTTTACGAAAATAGGTTTGCAGAGATAACAGATTGTGCCTATGCATAGTGAAGAACGACATTGAGGCTCACATCTCTTTAGATTAATAAATAACCATTCACATAAATGGAGCTAAATAACACATCTAAATTTCTAATGCTTTATCATTATGTTCTATGATCATTACATTCAATCAAAGGCCACTCTTGAGCTGGAAGCGCCTTTTATGCCCTTGGGAAAAAAAATCCAAACCCCGTTATTCAGAGTTGTGGGGCACAGATTTGATACGCTGGCGTTAAGGACTACACTGAACAGCAACAGAGAGTTCAAGCAAATCGGTGAATATAATTAAAGGCTTACCAACGGCCTGAGCGAATCTTGGTCTATCATGATTTTGAAGAATAGTGCAAGCTACACCAAGGCGTACAATCAGGCAGGGTCTCTGCCTCACATCATAACCATGCCAAAAGACTACATTTGACCACGTCTTCAGTTCGTCTTGTGATAGTATATAGAAAGTCTCTCTCCAACGAATTGTCTTCTTAACAGACGAAAGTAGGGATGGAAAATCACCATTTGCAGCAGTGTAAAATCTTTGGAGTTCCGATTCATCAAATCTGCAGATTATACACCACAAAACTGCCTGAATGGTAGAGGACTGGAGGTTACCCCTTGAACAACCTCACTCCATCCCTACCCACTCTCACACACGCAGAACTCTCTCCTATACCTCGCCAAGAAAGAGGTGTATATAGTTTTTGACGTGTGCTTATCACTGCGCAATGGGATTTTACATATCTCACCTTCTCAATATGTGGCATGACCGTCAACTCAGATAAAGGCGATAAAGTTTTAGTTGGGACGATAAGTTGGACAGTCTACTAAAATGTTGTGAAGCAGATTGATAGTATTTCTTTATTGATCACCTTTCAGGCAAGCTGAATCCTTGCTGTTCCAGTTCTTTGTAAAGTTTAAGAATCCAATTCTCCTCCAATGACAGACAACTAGAAGGCTCATTTTCATTCCTGTGGAAAAAGCCGGAGCAACAGATTATATAAGGCAGGGGCATATACTAGCAATTCAAACGATTATACTTATTCGGCTTCAAACCAGAATGCAGCCAATAAAAAATCAAGTAAAAAAAAAGGATGAATCTTGTTTGCCTTGTATCATCGTCAACACGTGGCTGAAGTGATGATGAATCGTTATCCACATTGTCCACAGAAGCAGTATGATCATTAGCAGCACTCATCTTGTTGGATATATCAGAAAATGCTGTTGCTATTGAGATGATCATCAATGGTCGTGACAAAATCTGGCAAAATGGAAGTTTTAAGATCCTCAGCTTTTTTACCAACAGTACATAGGAGGATCGCTTCTATAATTGCACCGCTGCACAAGTACTTACCCGCATGCCCTGCACTAAGCCTTTGAAAGGGGCCCATCTCTGAACCCACTTGAACGGTGGATAGCATAGCATTTGGCATGCTTGGAGGCTACGCCAAGCAAAGGGGCACTTTGATTTTGAGACTCTCCTCGTAGTTTCTAGAGCAACAAGTTTTAAGACAAAAAATGCTACATCACCACAAACTCCCCCACCAACACCATCTTTAGAGATGATACGACAAAGAGGCTTCAGTAAGGAATTCTCGGGACTAAAAGAACCTTTGCCTTTATTTTTCTCAGAGGTTACACGAGGTGACTCTGAATACACCCTTTGACCTGAGCTACTCTTCCAATCTTCCATGTGGGGAAATCGGAAATGTTGGGAAATTTTCTAAACTTCTAACTCAAAATTTACATTCTGGGATCAAGTACTTTACCATTGAATAATGGAAAAAGAAAAGAATGATGAGCTTAGTTAAAAAAAAAACCCTAACCCATGGGAAATGCTGCATGACATAGAATTAATGCTTGAAAGTTCTTATAAACCAGACAAGAATTAATTGCAGGAGGCAACAACAGTCTTCACCCTGTCTTGCAATGTAGCTCCGTCTTTACAGGACTACGAAGTTAATCCTACAAAATACATGAACTGCATCACCATTTGCCTTAATGCTAAACTACCTTAGCAAGAAGCCATTTGACCATATAATTTACGGAGTACAGGATAACAGAAACTACATAATTTCTAGCACCAACAGCAATAATCTCATCACTTCAAAAAGTTCAACTAATAAAACAACAAGATTGCTAATTTTCATCGAAATCTCGCAATTCTCATTCAGATGTTAGCAAGTCACTATAAAACAACAAGATTGCTGATTTTCATCGAATCTCTTAACTCGTGACAAATTTTTTCTTTAACATTACTTAATTAATAGTGATCCTGACATGCTAATTTTTTTTCCTAATAAATATGCAAACTTCAAAGTGAACAATTATAACCTCAAGATCACTACTGCAATAGGCTACAGTTCGTCATCATCGATCACGAAGCACAATCGAAATTCGACATTAAAACACCAGAAAATCACTATGCCGATTTACGACATTGTAAAACACAATGAGAATGAAGTAAACAGCTAAATTTCATTGAAATCTCAAGCTTCTGATTGAATTCGCCAATCATTTTCACACAAAACCTTGATTTAACATGCTAAATTATTCCAAAAATATGCGAATTCCAAAGTTTGCGATCAATAATCCATGATCATCAATCAAAAAATAATGATTTCTAAGTATAATCGATAATCAAAATTTCGACGAAGATCAAACTAATTAGGTTTAGGTACAGTATATGAAAAATCATCGAATTAAGAACAAAGAAACTGAAATTGAGGAAGAAAAACCTGTGCGATCGAAGAGTTGCGAAAGCGAGTGAATGATACGACAAATTCTGGACTTTAGTTTCTGCAGTTGGTCGTTACAATGGTTAATAACATTCTCTGTAGACTGACAGTGACACGGAAGGAATAAATTGTCAAATTGATTTGTTTTTTCCAGGAACGTTAATGATTTAGTTAAGACGGTTTTATGATAAGCTTATCATGAGACCAAGTCTCGGGACTTATTAGTAACGGAAAGAAAAAACAATCAGATCATCGGTTTTATCTGTATGACTTTACGGTGGCCATGGTATTGGTGGCTATCTCGAGAGCGTTATGCCACTGTCCATAACCTGTTTCTTCACTTGTTCATAAGAACGATACCAGTTCAATATCCCTGTTTTACGATAAATTGTTACGTATTATTATTGTTGTGAACTTTGGCGAAAATTTAAATTGATTCTGGACATATATGACACCAAGCCAAAATTTACTTGTCTTTCTACTCGAAAAGTACATAATAAATAACCTAACAATATAATTCCGAAATTGAGATAACAATGTTTCATGTACAATTACCGCAGTTGCTGCGTAGAGGCTCGATTAACTTAGATTATGCAAAATGTGGAAATTGCTTTGTGCTTACGAGTTTAATATAAAGGTTGGCCTTCTGTTCTTAACTGTAACTTTGCTGTAACTGCGAGATATCCGACATTCTGATAGCATGTTTCAGAATTCAGACTTGTATAATCCTTCAGAGGGATTATTACTGTATAATCCAGAGTGAAAAGCAAATCATTGAACTAGTTTAGCTCGTAAAGTCAATGGAGTACTAAGTTCGAAATCAATCAACTGTAGCTTTACGCCGAGAAAAATAGAGAATCAACGAGCAGGAAGCATATCAACGAAAAACCACAAAAAAAAAAAAAATAGTATACACAAGGCCGACAAGGCCCAGCTGCGCAGGAGGCATTTGACATAAATTTGATAAATAAGTTTGATCCTCATTCAATCCCTCCAGATTAAGGTGGAAATAGTTGCTCGGTTAATTTCTCCGATTTTCTTATAGGGTAAATTCACATAACATCGCCTAAATAAAGCTAGATAGACGAGCAAGAGAACCTTTGAGGCATGCGGACGTATCATAGCATTTCTTGTGACTTTCTTACACACCGGCTAACCTTTTTCCGGAACCCGTTCTTATCCTCTCTCCATTCCTTCTGCAATATTAGACAAATAACATGTTACTTCTGTCATTTTACTTCAAATTAGGAGAACAAGTACAGCAGGTTGAAGTATACAACACAACTTTGTTTGGAGAGCAACCCCCTGAAACGCCTTTATCATATACTACGTAGTATTTTTTTTTTTTTTTTATCGTGTGGAATTGTTACATTTGCTTTCTGCGCCTACATTTTAAAAAATTACATAAGGGGCAAACTGTTATTTAGGGGAGGGGTTGGATTGTAATCAAAGGTTACAAAGGCGCATTTTCGGGGGTCTGTTCTCAACCTCAGAGGCCTTGGCCATTGGCCTTGATTTGCCATTTAACAACCTTAAATTGAACCTTATCGAGTTATAGGACAAAAAGGGGGCGGGGTAGGCTAGTTAGGGTGAAATGACGTTCTTTGATTCTAAATCGTGAGGGTTAAAATAATATTTCACACATACAAGTAAAATGAGACACTTCCAAACAGTTGGAGAGAGTACTAGCAATACATTAAACATATTCAAGCAGAAATCTTTAGGTAAACAAGTTAAATCCTGGAAAAAAGATGTACACTCCAAATCCCATAGACGCTAGAGTTCAAAACAATATACTCGTAAAAAAACGTTACAAGTTTATAACTTGTTTAGAACTGAACAAGTTACTTTCATTCGGAGATTACATACATATTCTTGCATAACTTCACCATAAAATACAAAGCTTACATAAATCAAGCTGGATACTACTTTGCTATCTATTTCCCTAGAGGAGCGAAGACATAAGTTTGTGCATAGATTCAATAATTAGTTTTTAAACAATTTACATAATTCTAATAGGCAGAACTTTGCTAAAACCAGTTATATCTCGATAGGTGTTTTACACAGTCATAGCACAAATTTTTCCTACGTTGGAGAAAATTTGATTAGGCTTGGAGAAGTGGAATCCATTGTCCCTCCCTCCAAATTCCTCCAACTACATTTTGCTAACCAAACAAATAAACTATCTCTCTTCTTTTCCCTCTAACTCCCTCTATGCAGATAAAAGGGTACAAGATAAAAGCGACGTAAAATTGAAATGAGGTACAAGTAACACCAAAAGATAGAAAACAAATAGAAGAACAGAACATACCGCGGCTTCAACATTCGCTGGTGATTCATCATTAGGACCGGAGAGCATTGATATAATGCTAAGCATTATACTCTCCACCTGACAAGCCAATATTTAGCATTAGAAATAAATTTGGACATTTTTACTTCACAGTTGCGCACTTGCGCATACAATTGAGAACTAAGAGGAAAAGAATCAGTCAAGAGGTTTACTATATTAGTATATTTATTCTCCGTCTGAGGGGAACAACAAATTTTACACCATGGACTTAACATTCAGCTTTCAGGAGGAATGTCAAAACTCAAAAGTTCAGGCCTAATTCCTAAAGAGATCTATGCCCTATATTTTTCTCTATAGACGAGAAAAAAATGTTATTAAAGCAATGAAGAAGCAATAGAGGACAAGGGGTCCTCCATCCTCGTACACAAACATTACAAAGAATTCCAATTTCATGAATTCCAATTCCATTAAGGTGCCCGTGGGAAATATCAGGGTTACCAGATTCGCTTGGTACCCAACAAATCGCGAATCGTTAAGAGCGAATTCATAGCGAATCTGGTATCCATGGGCAATATCACAATATTGGGCATTTACATCAGATGAACGTAGCATTATTTACACTAGACAAAAGCATGCCATGAAAGGACGTGAATCACACACACGTACAAAAAAAAAAATCTCAGCAGACTTACTGTATGGACTGGACTCCATCGCTCACTCGCTAGCTCATACCCATTTGGGTCGTCGCCCGGTGGATGAAGGATTGATATGCAAACCCGACCATCTTGATAAACTGCAGAATTAGCCATCACATATTTTGAGCAAAATTAGAACACCCTAGAAAATTAGAAATAAAACTGAAGCTCATATACATCAGACAAGAGATAGTAAAACAGCTAACCATTAGGATGCCATATATCCGATGTAAACCTCACGGATGGTGGACTATTCGGATAGTTTTGTGGAAATGTCATGATTGCGTTGAAAAATCCCCCTTCACTGCACAATGCAATGATTCTATAAATGAAAAGCAGTTCATGGACCATGAACACAGCTATGGATCACCCTATCTAAAGTGAACACCGAACAGAGACAAGCAGACAACAATCAAATTCCCTAGTTTCCCTTACCCCCAAGACTGGCACGGGGTGGTATCCGATCCTGTGACCTTGATCTCATGACTTTACTATTGTAACTAACTGACAAGCTATTGAACCTTTTGAAATACAGCAAATAAACAGCAAGCCAGATCAACCCGATCGACAGCAGCATCACACATTCACACCCAACAATAACCACTACTTAATCACCCTCCAACTAATGTGAAAATCGCCACGAAACCACACCAGATCATCTAAATTAGCTCAATTACCCTCTTAGTACAGTAAAGCTATGATCTTTCTTTGTGTAATTAGTCAAAGGTAGAATCTTTAGCTCAATCACGCTCAATTACAAGTAAAAAACACAAATTAAACCAAGAAAAAATCCCAATTCATTGTATAACCTAAGATCATCAAACAACAATTACCAATCCAATTACTGATCAATTAAAAACCTAAAAATCACATAAAAATGCAAACTTTATACAAAAATTAGAGATTACATACTAAAGGGTATCAGGAGGACCAATAATTGTGACACTCCATTCAAATAAATTGTTTTCATTAACCAATCCAGCTGAAAACCCATCAACAGGGTTCTTACAAAGATCTGCAAAACATGGATTAAAAATCAATCAAAACACAATTCAATTGAATACCCAATTCCATAATCAGGTAATTAAACAAGATCAATTGAATTTAAACTTGTTTAATTAATACTCTTTCCGTCTCGGTCATTTATTTAACTTTTATATTCAGTGTAAGCGATATTTTAATCAAAGGTAAACAAATGATCGGGAGTCGGAACGATGTGAGTAATATAAATTGTACCTTTGAGCTGCTTTTGAAGCAGAAGTGAAGCTTGTGAGGTGGAAGCCATGGGAGAAGATTGTTGAGGGATTATTATTTTTGTGAATTGAGAAAAAGATATAAGAAGAAATTAGTTGCTTGAGAATCCCTTTGCTTTATTTTTCTCTTTTTCTATCTTTCTCTGGATTGATTGATTAATTTCACCTTATTTATGCTAATAAATATATAACATTAAAATAAATTGGGATATTTGTAAAATGATTTGGTAGAATATTGAGTATGTACAATGAACCACATAATAAATACAAGTATAAATATTTAAATAGAATACTTTTCTTAGCTTAAATTTTAAAGAATATTTGCTCATCTTATTCTTTTTGGAAATAAAATTGTATTATTATTTGAGTAAATTAAAAATTACTCTCCTTTTAAAATTCAGTTTTTTAAAATTACTCCATTATAAAAGAAAATTCAAAAATTACTCTCATAAAATACATTTTTATCAAAATTAGCTTCAAAACTCCGACTTATTCCGTCTATTTTTGAACTTATGCTCAATTGTTATACCTTACAAAGTATAAATTGGCTAAGCAACAAACGAAATAAGTTCATAAAACGACAAAATAAGTGACTTGAAATTGAGTTTTGAAGCAATTTTTGATAAAAATGCATTTTAAGGTAGTAATTTTAGAAAAAAAATTATGAGGGAATAATTTTTGAAAACTAAATTTTAAAAAGGGAGTAATTTTTAATTTACTCGTATTATTTAGATAGTTCAAAAAATTTCTGATAGTTATCGTGTTTGTATTTGGTCATGAATTAGGCAAATATCATTGAAAAGTATTCATATTAAGATAAAGGTAATGTACAAAATAAGTGATTTAGTTCATATCTCCATATTAATTATATAGTTACGTAATTACCATATTTTTGTTATTAATGATTACCGATGGATTATCGACATTCCATCTTCAACCAATTGTAAGCATTTTACGATTTTAAGAACCCTCCGACAAATAGTTACGTTGTTAGGAGTATGTATATAGCACACAACGGCGGATCTAGGGGGTTTACCAGAGGTGGTCGCCCCCGCTGAAAAATGAAAATGTCGCAAGTTTTAGTTAAAATTTTAAATTTTTTTTCGAGTCGATCTTAGAACATTACTAGTTCGTCCCCCTGGAATTTTTCGCCCCTTAACCTTAAATCCTGGCTCCGCCACTGATAACACATTAGTCAAATATACATAGTGATTTTCTGAGACCAATTCACATGTTAGGTGGTCTTTTTTTTAACCTCGACACATTGTACAAGTAATATAAGACCATCGTCCCAAACGTATGCCTTCTTTGAATGTCTTAATCTAAAACGTATTCATCCGCTAGTCTGTCCAGTTACGTTAGACCCTCTCTGGATCATAAATTCATAACCTTCATAATGATCAGGAATAAGTATGAAAGTGTTTGCTCATCTTTGATCAAGTAGAGTGGAAAATTTAATGAATCAATCGCTTGATATCCGATCTAATCCGAAA
>JAOWBH010002144.1:0-16591 GCA_028566215.1 Silene coronaria
TAGGTATCGACGTTCAAACTTCAATGATACATTCCATCACTAATATACTCGATAAGTAATTAAAAATGGTTTATTTTCTCTACAATATGATCAAATGCATTTTTAGAATGCCTTTTAATCATTTAGGTGATACATTGATGAGTAGTACTCTATATTTTTTTCCCAATACTCAGGAGAGACGGTCTTTTACTAACTGCTTGAGACAACGTTTTTATGTGCCTTATCTACATTTTTTGTGAACTTTTTTATTCAATAAATTTATTGTGCAAATGTCTCTTCATATACTTACCTTTTTGGCAACCAGTGGCAATGGAGCCCTTTCATCTCCTTTAAAAAAAATATCATTTATTTAGTTTTAACTAAAGCAACAATCACATAATTAAAAAAAAAAAGATATTCTAGACACTGAAAGACTTTTATTAGGAAGCCATTTGCTATAACAACATTTTCTTTTAAAGCTAAGAAAATAGGACTCCTCGTACCAATCCTAGCCATCCATTTAGATGAGATCAATGGTTCTCATTTATCCAATGTATGGACTAGGAGATTAAGAAACAAACTAATTAAGGCCAGCTCAACAATTCATTTTGACTTTTTTTTTTACAAAAATATTAACAAACTAGATTTCATACCCGTGCGATGCACGGGTAACCAAATAATGTTTTGTTTACGAGTGACTTGTAAAAATTATAAGTAAATAATGTTTTTAGGTATCGACGTTCAAACTTCAATGATACATTCCATCACTAATATACTCGATAAGTAATTAAAAATGGTTTATTTTGTCTACAATATGATCAAATGCATTTTTAGAAAATAGGACCTCTCGTAGCAATGTGTGATGTTAGTTATTTATGATAGACTTTGGTTTAGGTTAGACCTTTAATTAGCTTTTAAAATGGAGCTAACACGATGTAAAATATATGATAGGAGTTAAACCTCTTTAAATTAATCCAATCACCGAATAAAGTGCACATGAAAATTTTTATACAAATCTTAAAGAAATAATTTTTTTATCCATTCTTTTCATATTTATCCATTATATTTTTACCTTCTCAAGTTTTATCCATCCCCTTTCTAAATTGAATAAGTAAAAAAAAGTAGTGAATTTTCGCCATATTGTTTTTTATTTATGTTTAGATCTCATATTTAAAAATTCTTAAGTAGTAAAAGTCGATAAATTTAATTTTTGGGAAGCTTGGGGCAGCGAGTACTATCGCTTGTTATAAGTTAGGTTACCCATGAACAAATGAATACTATATATATTAAATAGTACTCGATTCTCACAACATCGATCGAGCATGACTTTTGACGAAGCAACATCAATCGAACATGGCTTTTGACGAAGCTTAATGAAGGCCATGTGTGTAATAATAGTGTAAATAATCTACATGAATTGTACATAAGATTTATAATTATTAGTTCCTCGATAATTCTGTAGGGGCTGTTCCTCCGCCACTATATATCCCTCCTTTCCTATCATCAATTAACCACATATTAGCTCTATTGATATGAAGTAGTAGTTGAATAAAATATAGTACTTGAGTATTGTACGGTATGGTAGTTCTATCTTTTGTCGTTTGAGGGTTACTCGTTCCAATATTATGTCTAATCAAGTTTTATCCATCCCTTTTCTAAATTGAATAAAGTAGTAAATAAAGTTCTAGAGTTTGAATTGATATAAGATAATAAAATGTTTGAGAAAATCTTTTAGACTATATCAATATAATCATTGTAATCTTTCATATAGTATGTCAGTATGTACCAAGTTGTATATCGTAAGAGTTGATGATTTACAACTCTTACCTGTGAGTTGAAATCTGGCAATTTATTTGTTGAATAAAGGAAGTTAACACATAGGCAAGTACTACATGTAACCAAATTGTTCATGATATATACACCAAGTTGCATGCTTAACAAACAAAATAAGGTTTGGCCTATATGGGTTATTATATCAAAATACGCATAAATTTGATGCATTCTCCAGTAAAGTACGTAATATTATTTTAGTTTCTGTATATGAATTTGCCTACTTCACCCATATATAATACATGCTTGTACAATGTCATCGCTCTCTTGGTCCACCTGTATGATCGATTTGTCCGATAAACATCGTGTTAAAATGAAAATAATTAAAAGTTATTAGTTAAACACATGTATAAGAATTTCATAAAGCTATTTATAAAACATAAACATAATAAAACACGTGCAATCAACAATACTGCATTGAAATAATTTTGGAGATTCGAGATTCATCATCAAACTCACCCATATTATTAATTAGTATCAATCACAATCTTGTGACTTGTGAAAGACTGTGCCGGAGTTATTAACATCTTCATCCTATCAAAGTAATAAAAGAATTTCATTAGTAAATTAAACAAACTTGAAATTACAATTATAAAGAATGGGAATAGTATTCGCAAGAAATCACAATTACAATAATTAATAGTAACAAACAATGACAAAAAAACTTCTCATGGAGAATCACGTATGTAACTTGTACAATGACTCCTATATATTTATAGTAAAAATCCAACAAATTATATGTTAGTTTAAGAGTGGTATAACTCTATCCTTTAATTAAGATTGATTATAATATTATAATATATTTCCATTATATTTTAGGTTGTTTAGAAACTCTACTCTTTTAATTATATTTTATTATTTTATAATTTAAATTAATTTTAGGTAGTTTTAAAAACTTGGAGTCTCTCAAAATGCTTGAAAAAAGCCTCTTTTATATATATACTAGATTTAATGCCCGGGCGATGCCCGGGCCTGTTGTTTGAAGTTGGTGTACCAATGAAAAGGACTTGAACGTGCGACTTTAGGCTGGGAGAAAAGAAGCTGAAGTGAAATGAATGGATTCGAGTTGAGCTAAACAAAACTCAATAGAGTTGAGCTGGACAGAATGAAGTTGAAGTAATTGTTAATTTAAGTAGAGTTGAGTTAAGTTGAACCGAACTAAATGGAGCCAAGTTGAACTGAACTGAATGTAGTTGATCCGATCTTAATAGAATTGAAGTCAAAATTAATTTGAGAAGATTTAAGATGAATGAAGTTTAGCTGAACTGAACTGAATGAAGCTGAGCTAAAATGAATGAAGCTGAAATAAGAGTTGATTTGAGAAGAGTTCAGTTGAACTGAACTGAATGAAACTGAGTTGAGCTGAATTGAATTGAAAGGAGTTGAGTTGAGCTGAATGGAATTAGGCAGAACTAAATGGAGCTGAAATGAGAGTTAATATGAGAAGTGTTGATATGAAGTGAACTGAATTGATGGAATTGAGCTGAAGTGAGAGTTAATATGAGATGTATTGAGCTGAACTGGACCAAACGGAGCTGAAATGAACTGAACTGAAAGAAGCTTAGTTGAATTGTGTTGAGCTGAAGTAAGAGTTAATTTGAGAAGAGTTCATCTGAACTGAACTAAATGAAGTTGAGCTGAGTTGAATTGAATAGAGCTGAATTGAGCTGAATGGAATTGAGGTGAGCTAAATGGAGCTTAAATAAGAGTTAATATGAAGTAAGTGTTAAGCTAAAGTGAAGTGAATTGATGGAATTGAGCTAACCTGAATGAAGTTAAAGTAAGAGTTAATATGAGAAGTGTTGAACTGAACCGAAAATGAAACTGAACTGAACTGAATAAAGCTTAGTTAAGTTGAGCTAAGCTGAAGTAAGAGTTAATTTGAGAAGTGTCGAGCTGAACTAAACTTAATGGGGCTTAAATAAACTCAATTGAATTTGAGCCATAAAGTTGAACTAAACTGAATGAAACTTGAGTAATAGTTAATTTGTAAAGATATGAGCTGAGCTGAATAGAGCTTAGCTAAACTAAATATAGCTGAGCTGAACTGCGTAGAGCTGAAATAAACTGAAAAAAGCTAAAATTAAATCATAATGAAGCTGGACTGGACTTAAAAAGAGTGATTCCAAGTAAAAGAAATAAAAATCAGGCTAACTACGCTACTAAAATTTTGTCGCTGTCGTTAATTGGCTCTATACATGGACTCATGAAGTAATTTATAGGAGCAAGAGAAAATATATATAAAATATTTATATGGAAATCATGCAAATTACTTGGCCTTATTAAGGTTTCAAAGTATCTCATATGCATAAAAGTTGTACGGTATAAGTTTTTCAATGTTAGGTTTTATATTTTACCTTTTTACTCTAATATCGTTCGAAAGAGATTCGATTTTGCGATGAGAAACTCACACTATTATTAAACTACCTCTAGTCTTTATCTATAAGTTCGATAGTAATGACCGAATAATTTCACTTATGATAGGAGTTTTGTAAGACCTTATTACTAAGTATGGAGTTGTATGGAGTTGTCACCCTTTTGTTTATCACTTGAATTATTGTTGTTATCGGAAAATTATCTTATTTTGAGGTATTTTAATCATTTCTTCCCTCTTTATTATCTTCTTATATAATTATAATTACAACTTTATATAATATTAAAAAAATATTGTAGCATGCTATGTAGTTTTTTCAATAATGGAAAACCATCGACTCTATATAATCATTAAATTCATTACTACACGTAATAGTATAGAGTATAAAACTACACATCAAAATTCAACTATAGTAGTAATATTGTACGTGAACAAACACTATCTATCTGTAACATGTACTGCTATTTTTTTAGATTCAAATATAATCAAGCACTATCTCTTGCACCAAGTTTTTTCAACGCAAAAGCCAATCTGTTAGTACAACTATACAAAAAATTAAGTTTAAAGTCCGTGAGAGCTCTCTATTTGCTAAAAATTGTGAAAGAAATTGTGATGCACTTATATTTGCTTATCTTTAGAGTAATTGAACCACATGGCCTGATCTTTTCGTAAATAAAAAGCAAGACACTTTCTTCCACAAATTGTCTACCTTGAACAGAGATGTGGTATGTAGTTTGAGGCTTGAGTCTCGATGTCGTGTTTTCCATTGCATGTTGGGTTATCGTATAAGACCATCATAGAGGGAAATCATAATAGAATAAAAAAAAAAACTAAAACTTTTTTAAGGCGTATATTAAAATTTGAATGTATTGGACATTGGTGGATATACTTACAATACTACTACTTCAATTCATGCATGATTGAATATAAATACAATGCACCTTATTTAACCCCTTTATATTAAAATTTGCTAGTCAATTGCTATCGTAATATACTACTAATTAATTAATGATTTCTGCTATTTAAAATATCTTTCTTTGTCGATTGCCAAGTATTGCCTATGCCTAGAAATAATGTGGTCGATACGCAAACACAATCCTAATCCTTGAAAGCAGCTCACAAATATTAGAATCATAGTAATTTATAAAAGTTGGAGACTCTAATATCGTTATAAGGCCGTCCATAAAAGTCGTCGTTTATCGTCATAGATTAGTATTCGTAATTAGCCATTAGAAAAATATTAATCAAAATACTTACATGATCAAATAAATTCGTTCTTTGGCGCATGTATGAATTTTGCAGCAATAGGATCTCAATTATTAGTTGTCGTTTATCGTCAAGGGTAGCTTTTTGGTCGATTTGTCTTGTGTAACTCAATATTTGGGACACTTTGAATAAACTCAATCGTGACAATGACTCATTTAAATAAATAGAGGTTAATTTTGTTAATGTCTTGTGATATAAGTCTAACTTATTTAAAAATAATTTAATTAAACCTTAATTAGATATTAGTTATTTTAAATACAAATTTAACACCTTAATTAGTTTTACAAATGCTAGAAAAGGCTGAATCCACGTAACATTTGTTATTATAATACTCGATCACCTAACCTGGACTATGCATACATACGGTCATGTGGGTAGTAACACAATAAACTACATAGTACATACGAAGCCATAAAAAGAATACGATTCTGACGTAAAAATAAATTGTATGATGTGTGCGGCAAAATAAAGAAAGACACTTTAACTTATGACTTATTTCCAAGTGATAAATATCTGCATAATGGTAGTATAAAAGAGTGGTATGAGGCAAGTTAAAGTATCAAACTCTTAAAACCTAATCTCCACTGCTACCAAATGTGAAGGATTAGTTCACGTTTTATTTCTTCTCCAGTGATGATATTAAAATAAATAATGACCATATATCATAAATTAATTGAAATCTTAAACTCATATTCATCTTTTTCTAAATTTTGCATGGTTATCTCTATTTTAAAATGCCTCAATGCACATGCGAATTTCGACGTTAAATAATTCATATCAATTACTATATAAAAAAGAGAATTAGGCATTAATGACAATTTACCGAATAAAATAAAGCGAGGGTGTGATAATCATACGTGGGTGATGGGGTGTACATATCTCAAATAGGCTTTGTGACTGGTAAGATGCTTTAAAAATAAACGTCTACTCTTTCCGTACCGTTAATTTGTTTAACTTTAATAAAAATACCTTTCATAAAAAAAAAATAGTAAACAAATAAATATGAATGGAATGGAAGGATTACATATTAATCTCAATATTAACCATACATTTGAGTATATATTTTTGTCGATTCATGAATTAACCAATCACATTATGAGCTTGATTTTATTTGTACCTGAAAATTCAACACAAACACTATTAGTACAAACATACTCTATAAAACGGCTAACATACATACAATTATAAGCTTACAATTACAAACAAATCATCAGAAAAATAATAATATATATAATAAGATATAAGATACTCAATAGGGAGAAACAAATTGATTTGTACGTGCAGTTCGGTGCAAAGATGCAATGTATATATAGTACTCTGCTTGAAGTATTCATGTGTATGCGATTACGCTGTTTGAAGTTTAGTTGATCTCTCTTTTTTGTTTCATAGGATCTTAGGGAGACTAAGAAGGATATTGATTCTTGATTAAGTTATGTTTTTTTTTTTTTAATTTGCAGTAGTTTATAAAAATTGGAGACTCTATAATCGCTCGAAAAAAGCTTCCTTTAATAATATAGATAGATAGATATATATATAGATAGATGTTATATAATAAATATTAATTTAAAAATATATGATGATACTAATTAATATCATAAGTGGCATGTTTATTTTGAGGAAAATCATCATATTTTGATGATTTCTAAATTTATACTTTAACCAAAACTATATAATATTTACATTAAAGTCCCTTGATCGGGTCCATCACACGGTGCTATTGATTTACAACTATATAGTATAATTGTTCCTTGTTTCTGGATTTATATAATAACTAGTTTATGACCCGTGCAAAGTTGCACGGGCATATATAGCCAATATATATAAAACTTTTAATTTTAGGTAAACATTATATTAGTTTGAATGTATATCTTACATAAATTATTTAAAATTCATGAGAAACGTGTAATAGAAAAACAAACCAAATGAATGTATATCTTATATATGTGATTTTTATAGATTGGGAAAAATATGCACTGAAAAATCAAACTCAAATACAACATCTTGTCCATGTTATGCTCGTTCTTACATCTTTGGTTCACATATCCATTAAACAACAATACTTACACCGGTAATGATGCCGGAAATCTAATTAATCAAGAGAATGGTTAGGAAGGAGTAACTAATAGGTCTATCTTCTAACACTAAAACAATATCTTTCACTCTCCTACATTTATACGTTAAATTAATGGGCAAAAATCATAAAAGTATATACGAAGTATATGTTAATAGATTAGAAGTTGTACAATGACCTAAAATAAAACAAAGAGACAAAAACTAAGAATTGTTTAGCTCAATAACCATTCTTGCACAATTTCACACTTGTAAGTATGTAACTAATAACCTTAAATATAAAGGTATAGTCTTTAAATTATACAAAGTAATATTGCAATTGCCTATATAAGATAACTGATGAAGGACTCTCAGATTTTCTAGGATTTTATGTGACATGCATTTAGTAGAATTATAGAATTATTCTCTGTATTTAATTCTACACATAAGTACCGTATTTAAGTCTGACATATTCCACTTCATTTTGTGACGACTTGCTTATCTTCTACTGCCATTGTGAATTTGACCTATCTTATTGATGACACCTCCTTGCAGAAATTATAAAAGACATAACAGTATTAGTTATCAAATTCATCTCCAAACAGTATGAAGGCAATTTAAAATAGTTATGCAAGAAGAAAGGCATCCTAACAGAGACATTGGATATAATGTTTTAATTCAAAATTCAGTGAAAATTATAGTGTTTAACAAATACAAAGTATTGCATAATTTTCATATATGTACATTTCAGTCAAGATGTGTGGTTATCAAATAGAAATACAAAAACTAAAATATGTAGAGCACATAACCGCTAAAAAATAAACCACAGAGTATTAATTAATTTGGGGCACTTTAATGAAACCGATTATCTCATCTTACTTAAACCTTGGTCTTACACTTATTCTGAAATCAGTGTATGTAAATCTATAATCATCGATGCTAAAAGTTGTTAGTGCATCATTAGTTCAAACACAACAAAGTGATATGTGTCTACTGACTACAACATCTGTAACTTGACTAACTTTATTTGTGTGATCACAAACTCTAAAATAAGACGGTCTCATACTGTGATAGTAATCTAGTATTCTGTTAAAGAAAACTCAATACATAACTGAAATGAGAGTTAAAAATCTTTCATCTTTCATCTCACAAAATTAGTGCTGCACTCCAAAATTTCGATAGTCAAATTGTAATCAGTAAAGTTGCATAAATATCATTTACTGTCAATTTATATAAAATTTCATTCCCAAATTCCTTGACAAACATTACATCGAAAACAACCATATTTGTTTGGTATAACATTAATTCATAGCATAAAACGTCATTCCCTCAAAGTCCAAATTCATTATATATGGATACAATTATGAAGATGCCATAGAAACCAACATTGATCAAAAAAACATGCAATACAAAAATCCATTGGGGAATTTAAAATAACCTAAAAATCTATATATTAAAGTGAAAATATGAATAAATCGATACTGAATTTTAGTAAATTACCTATAATAATAATAATCCTCATTCAAAGAGCAGAGAATTTTTTCAATCCGAGAGGAGCAAACAGAAGTTGCATATAGTAGAACTCGAATTAATCTTGGCCCTGCAAAAAAAAATGCATGGAACGAATGAATGAATTAATGACAGAAGTGGTATACAATGATCAATGGCCATCGAATTTAACGTGGAGATGACAAAATTTGATAGGAAAGAATATTAAAATAGAATTAAAGACTTGAGAAAAAATGAGAAACGTTTAATAGGAGACAATCAAGTGGAATTTTTTTTCCCTGAAATAGGAAAAGATTGAGATCATTGTTGTGGTATGAAATAATATCCATAATAATTTTCAAAGATGAAAGGAAATCTTCAATATAGAGTGGCGACTAAGTTACGGGCTAGATTATTCTAGGGTTTAGTATAGAATTTTTAGTTAGGCGGGAAACAAATTAATGAGAGAGTGCCATGTGTATAGTTTAGTAAAAAGTGGTTCTTCTTTTATAGTTTTAATATAGATAGTATTGATAGCTGGTCCTAATGGGCCTAATATCCTAATACAATTACATCATTGTTCTGATAATACGTAGTAATCCTAGTGAAATCCTATCCAGACTTGGTACCCGTGATTTTCTTCCCATTTAAGACTTAAAACAGTTTTCGCGTACAAAGCTTGTCGTCTTGTTCATTACTGCATACATTCTTGCATTGAGTTAGAAAACCATAATTATCCCTAGTTTTATATGATCATTTTTGGTTTCTACAAGCTGGGTATAGACTGTACTGTGTCCAATTTCAATTCTAATTTGGTTGATCGAATGCGACCTAATTTCTAAAACTTGAGAATTAGAAAGCGAGTTCAATCTTACAAATACGCTATGAGACTTTGGATTGAGAATTGAAGTCCTAATATTCACTAAAAGGGCCAAAATTTAGGTATTACTGAGTACAAATTTACACGATGCATAAGAATGAATTTAATACACAACTATAGGGTATATATCTCTCAAAATAAAATAAAATAAAAACACTATATGGCTATATAACTCTGAATTTCTCTTCGGAAAAAGTCTTAGGCTAGTGTCGAGCAAGATGAGGTAGTAGGATCATACAAAGCAGGAAGCAAATACTTCCTGCCGTTAACCCCGTTAGCATTGTAACTAGCTCCGGATGTAGCGTCTACGAGAAGGTCCCCTGCATAACCCGGGTAAGCCCCCTTTCCATAGACTCCAGGACATGCTGAGGCAGCCTCTAGAGGAGCATCCTTTGGGCCTTGGAAGTATCCGTTTCCAAACGGGTTAGTTGCTGTTCCCGCCAACAGACTAGCCAAGTTTATGACCATACCGTCCATTCCTACATCATTGTTGGGCGCGACCAAGGGTGGGCTCTGTGGGCCGTAGATAGGCTGGTGGAAAGGCCATGCGCATTGGCCGGGGCACTGGGTCTCGGAATTACCAACCCAAATGTAAGGGGTCTTATTCGTTCTGCTTGTCCCGGGAGTAGGGATGGCCCCGTGAGTCCCACACCGGCTCATACAAAAGCCTTCAACTGTCACGTCAGCTGAAGTTAGGACAATGGTAATTGCATTAGGCTGTTGAGTAATACCCTTTGAGGCCAAAACCTCTATTTGTTTGGTGGTAAGGGATTTGCCAAGGGAGTAAGTCTCGTCGCCAACTTGTTTGGCTAATGACAATGATGAGATGGTTCTCATAGGTTTGGAGAGACGGTAGTATCGTCCAATCAAACTCCACCATGCTGCAACCGATGGCTTGCTTTCCGGGTGGGTCGATGATAGGGAAGTGACAAAGTCGGAGATGATGGCTTTTTGAGTGGGTTTGAAGTTGCCATACCAAATGAGGTTAATGGAAAATTGGCCACTAAGTAAAGGTCCATTGTGGTATGTGAAGGACATCGGTTGAGTCGACTCAGAGAGTTGTCTAGTCGCAAAGCTAGAAATGGTTAACAAGCAAAGAGTAAGAAGAAATAGAATTGAGCATTTCGAAGTGAGATTAGATGCCATAATGAAATTCAAAAGGCGAAAACGAGCGTTATTATTTGGGATGGAATTAAGTGAAAATAACTAGTAGTAAGATAGTAGAGAATGTTTAGTGGAGTGAATATGATGAAATAAGGGAAGTTGATGGAGTTTATATAGTGCAAGAATTAGAGGATGGTGGGAGGAAAGAGTGAAGAGAAAAGGTCTAAGCAGTCAGGTTTATATGAAAATAAGACATGAGTTGTAAATGTGCGGACTGTGTATGTGCGCGTTTGTATTGCGTTTGCGTCGGCTTAGGTTCCTTTCGGTCTATTCTCTTTTGTGGGGTTTACTTCACTTGTGGTGTCACTTTACGTTGCATGGACTGGTTATAATGATTCCGTATGATTGTATGTGTTTGTATTAAAAAGTGTTCTATTCGGCCAGTTTATGAATGATTGTTACTCTGTATGTTCTTGGCTCAGTGAAATTAGTAATGTCGTGCCAATGGCTAAGTGCTGTACGCTAGAAATGAGCAAACTAGGCAGAATGCAAGGTAATTTGAAAAGCACAAATTCTCATTGTAGATGAACACTTTTCGTTTACATTGTAGACGGAAAAAAGTCACCATTTTAACCACAAAATATAATATCTTAGAAATTGTTTAGGTAACTTTTTTTATCGAAAAATGATTACATTTTATTGCAAATGAGTTACGTTTATTCCGAACCAGGACATGAGTTTTCATTCGACAATATTTCTCCTTCAAAATGGAGAGACAAAATCTACGAAATGCATGTCTGGTGCACATAATAAATGTTACACCCAGAAAGCAGTCTTTCCTCGGTGATTGACAAATTAGTCTCAAGATTTTATGGAAGATTGCGACAATGGTGGATCAGCCTTGGAGCCTACGGACAAATTCAAATGAGGCAATCCTCAACTGTAGATGCTTCATTGGGCATTCTTAATCTTAAGATGAAAAATGACCATCTTAAGAAAGATTTATCGTTTAAAAAGTAGAAATGGATAGGTGCGACCTTGTTAGTTGTTACTTGTTATCTTTGGATACTGCTGCTTAACAGCTCCCTACCCCCTGGCTCAAATAAAATCTAAAATTAAGTGGGGTAATGCAAATTAAAATACTGGGCTAGTTGCAGATTGCTTGCGAATTAGTCGATTAAGAAAATTCAAATGTGGTGTGCTCTTTTGGAAGGTGTAAGGCAACGAGCGTATACGATTAGCCGCTTTTAGCATGCACACATAAGTACGTAACTCTGCTTTTGGTACTGCCCTACTGTTAGGTAGCATCGAAACGAGCACAGACATGGTACGGACACGTGACACGACATCTCCTCAAATTTAGTAATTGGGACACATAATTTAAATTTAATAAAATATATATTTTATCGTTTTATATGTACGTATTTTTGAAAAAATATTTGATATTAAAATTAAGAGGTATTCTACATTTCAACGTGGTAATCTTATGTTTTTTTTTATTTCCACATAGTAACCTTATTTTCATCGAAAAAGGCTTTGAATGGTTATAACTACTGATCATGAATTCCGAATGCGACGATTTTTTTTCAAATTAACCGGCATTACGAGTTCATCGATTTAGAAAAAAAACTTTCACTTTTTGACCCTTGGCAAGACCTACGGTCAATCTAAGTTTAAACTTTGACCAACCATAACTCGTTGTAAAGAGTTCCAAACTCAACATTTTTTTTTCAAATTGATTAGCTTTATGGTATAATTTCTATAAAATCGTCGCTTGTGGAATTCATAATCTTGAATTATGGTCAGTCAAAAGCATTTTTGTTAAAATTTAAGTTATCATGTAGAAAACGAATATCACAGGATTACCACGTAAAATATCCTTGAATAATCAAGTGAAGGTAAAACTTGACATTCTTTACAACTCATTCTCATTTCAAAAACCGAAACCTAACTTATTATCATTCTCTTTTGACATCTCATTACTCATCTAAAGAACATCATTCGCCCTCAATTCAACTTATTTCTCCACCAAATTCCACCATAAAATAACTCACACCATTTACCTTAGATTCAACTTGGTTTTGTTTGAATGAGTATCCAAAATGTATCCAAATACTACAGAATGCGCCTAAATACCATGGACACGGGCTGAACAGGTGCCTAGATAAAAGAAAAAATTTAGACACGACTTTATGGGTGTCCGAACGTTTTGACGACCCGTGTCCGACGAGTGTCGTGTCCAACACAGCTACACTGATTAGGAGGAGTGTCTGTGCTACCTAGCCCACTGTCACATTACACTCCCAACTTGGTGCCGCCATAATTATTTTGGAATTTGGATGTAATATGTTGTTTGGTTAATTACACTTTAGTGGGATGATAACAAAACGAGCCCGAGCTTAGCCTTGTCCGGCTTGTGCTCAAAAAGCAAATTCGAGCTTGAGCCGATCTTCAGCTTACTTGACCTTGAATAAAATATGCTCGTTAAACAAGTTTAGAACTTTAACACGAACATGAGCCAAATCGAGCCTATACATAATTGTTAATATTTTGATTTTTTTCTTCCTATTTCAATAACAAGGCTTGTAGGTTAAATGTAAAAATATTTGGCAAATTTGTTGGAAATTTGATATGTGTGATACAAAAATATAATCATGATATAATATTTTTACAAAACATGAGCAACATCTTATCTAATCACACAACTTTGAGCCGTTCGCGGGCTTTTCGAGTCGAGCAAACCTTTGCTCGGCTTGAATTGTTAAGCTCTCAAGCCGAGTAGTATATATACTTTCCATGGTAATTGGATATTCCTGGTGCGGCACAATTACACATGCAAAACAATGTGTTTATTTTGCTTAATTAGAAAATAATTTAGATAGATAGTAAAGAACGAAATCCCGCCGGTGCGTGTGTTATATTACCGACCCACCGACGAGGCAGCGGAAATTAGTTTTAGGCCTCAAGAGCGAGAGGCTCTGATACCATGATAAGATTATAAGAGCTAATATTATTGAGTTGTCAATCTTATGATAACGATACATGTATTTATAGTACCGAAACCCGAACCCTAATACTGTAAATCCTAGACGATATTACACGATAGCCGTCGTAACTCATAATAATCTTAATTCATGCTTAGAGTAATAATAGCCGGCCCTAATGGGCCTAATATCCTAATAACAACAATTGATCGAAACATCCCAAAATGGAATAGGATAACAAATAACCGGGACAAAACGATTATATATACCAAGATATTGACCAAAAATGTAAAGAAATAGTTGAAATATAATTTGATTATACAAATGAACGGGACTGAAGGAGTATGTACCAAGATATTGACCAAAAATGTGAACAAATAGTTGAAATATGATTTGATTAGAAACTTACTTTCCTAATTACGAGTATTTCTTCTAAGTGTTCTACCTATAAAATGCCACTCTTTTTAGTGTTAAGAACATAAAATCTAACTAATCTTTCTTGTTTTACATCTTTGTATAATATACTTGTGTTAATAGTCAATGGCTTCTCAAAAGTTTGTTCTTCTGACTCTTTTTGTCATTGCTATTGCCCTTGTGCACCAATCCACAGGTAATGTTCCTTCTGTTTTCCAACTAAAACTACCCAAATATTCATTTAAGACGGCGTTATATGTCTTAAATTTATAACGGATTAAGTATCATATTATTTGGGTATATAAGACAAATATATTGTTTTTTCCACATGCTTAGATACACAAGTGTATATGCACTTTATGGTCTTAAGCTTAAGACGGGTAGTATTGTCTCAAGGGAAACTTACTAGTTACTACTAAAAGACTAGGGTAGTATATCCGATGTATGTTCTGTTTTCTCGTTACAACCCTAAAAGCATACATATAAAAGTAGTTAAATTTGAGTATTGACCTCAAAAAAATTAAATGTAACATTAAAACATTAAAAAACACTCTGAAAAAATACACATAAGCTATCAGCCTCAATAAAATTTTATATGAACACAATCACACATAATTATAAAATGTTATTATAACTCTGGAGGTATAATCTTTTTATAGATTTCGCACTTCAGTTTTTTTTTTTAGACAATTGTGTACTATTTTTTATAGAAACATAAAATTCGAGTAAATACAAACCCATTTACAAAATAAACCGGGGGACAAGAGAGACCCCTAAACTAGCATCTTTAGTAGTACAAAAAGGGCGAGTTGCACAAAGAGGACGCTTCTTTAACGGAGAATGATTTTGCACTTCAGTTCCTATTAAAAATTACCCATTTTGTGTCTATTTAATTTGTGTTTGATTTGCTAAAAAAAACCGACATTAATAAACTTGTTATTTTTATTAATTTAGATTTAATTATGTAGGTGCCAAAAGGTGCCACCATTTGGCTCAATGTAAAACAAATGAGGATTGCATGGCACAATGCGAGCAAAAAAGTTTTCCCGCAGCTAAATCTTCTTGTGAAAGAAGAGGACCTTGCAAAATTTGCATATGTTATGGGGATTAATTAATTAAGATACTAATCTCCATTTTCGAAGTATCGAATAAATAACCAATTATAAAAATTTAAAGGAGACGGTCGTTTAATAATGTTATTGATAAATTGTCTCTCTAAAGTTTTTGTGATCTTTGTTAATTAATTCAAATATTACTATGTTTTAATTTATTTAATTCACAATTTCTTGTGTCTACAACTCTTGATATAGTGATATGTTCAACTAGATAAATGATATTCATGATCTTTTAATTAATTGGCTTTTCAACTTATATTTGAGGCAATTATATACGCCGTTTACTCATATTCAAATACAATAGTGCAACTTTCAGAAATTCTCATGTTTATGTTATCTTTAATTAGCGAGTGCATAAACCAACCAGTGGTAAGGGGATTGATTACTGTCCATGGGAATGGAGTAAACTCATTGGTCAGCTATTTACCTCTTCGTAAGAGCACACTCGGCGAGGGGATTATACAATTTTATTGACGGTAGACATCCCGATTTACACCAAAAAATGAGCCAGTGCATACCTATGTTATCACTTACTCTCTTGTAGATAACTGTTGCTTCCTCCATTCAACTTCACTCTACGTACCACTTTACTTTTTCATGTTTGTTAACGCGTGTTTTACACGGAAAATATCGTTAGTTACTTATTTTCATAAATTACAAAAGTTAGATATTTTTAATGTACTCGTAAAGTCGAATCAAACAAGATCCTACATTAATATTTTATCACTTATGTTAGTTATGTATGTATTGAGAGAAAATTGAAATTAAATGTTTGATTGTAAATAATGTATAAAATGAAGAAAAATTCTTGTGTCCCCCGGGAGTACCGTCCTCCTCACACTTAAAGGTTATCCACCAAATGTAATATTATAATGCCTTGAGGAGGACAC
Source organism: Silene coronaria (assembly GCA_028566215.1). Lineage (NCBI taxonomy): Eukaryota > Viridiplantae > Streptophyta > Magnoliopsida > Caryophyllales > Caryophyllaceae > Silene > Silene coronaria. The sequence goes on from JAOWBH010002144.1 coordinate 16,374, forward strand.
AAGAATTTTTCTAAAATGAAAAGTGGTAGTGGAATAAAACTATTGGATTTGAATTTTAGTCGAAAATTTGGCTCGAAATGATTATGGATCTCACGTTTTTTGTGTTGTTTTTGTTTGGATTTTTTAACAAAAAAAGAAATTGGATATGACTTAATTCAAGCACACAGCCAAGAATTAAGACTAAAAAGAGCAAGATCAAGCACTAAGCAAAGATCTAA